>CM060340.1:41618679-41633679 GCA_030674155.1 Stramonita haemastoma
ATGTGGTGAGATCTGATTATGTATTGGCAATGTATGGTATTGTGTTATGCGGAGTGAAGTGGTGAGGTGTGGCTTAACACTGTCTTGTACAATGTGCTCTTAGTTTTACTGGAGAAAAACAAACATTGCCATTTTCTGCTTTAAAAATGATGCTGTGTATCGTAGACATAGATCTGCCAAAAGAAATAATTAAAGAATTCTATTTAGTTTGAATTTGTGTGTGTGTATGTGTGTGTGTGTGTGTGTGTGTGTGTGTGTGTGTGTGTGTGTGTGTGTGTGTGTGTGTGTGTGTGTGTGTGTGTGTGCTGTGTCTGTGTCTGTGTCTGTGTCTGTGTGTCTGTGTCTGTTCGATCCATTTTACGTCTTTTCACAAAATGTGATATTAGACATATATATGTCTGTGTCTGTGACTGTGACTGTGTGTGTCTGTGTGTGGAAGTCTCTGTGTGTGTGTGTGTGTGTGTGTGTGTGAGAGAGAGAGAGAGAGAGAGAGAAGAGAGAGAGAGAGAGAGAGAGAGAGAGAGAGAGAGAGAGAGAGAGAGAGAGAGAAGAGAGAGAGAGAAGGAGAAAAGAGACAGAGACAGAGACAGAGACAGAGACAGAGAGGATCTTTCGTGGAACAATAAGGGTCATACAGTTAAGTTCACACACACCCACACCCACACACACCACACACCACACCCACACACATACACGCACGCACGCACGCACGCACACACACACACATACACACACGCACACGTCATGTTAAGTATGTTTGGAGGATTGTTCAAATCAAGTTGCAGTAGAAGAATGTGGTCATTGACATATATAAGGCAGTTCACTCGGCGTGGTGCTTGTGTACTTTGTAACTATATATGCATACACGTACAAGTACATGAACACACACAAATAAACACACACACACACACAAATAAACACACACGCGCGCGCGCGCGCGCGTACACACACACACACACACACACACACACAGCCGGGTTTTTTTTTTTTTTTTTTTTTTAAACTTCAATCATCTGTATTTACACACAAACATGAATTTACAAATACTCTGTTTTTAACTTTCGAGTATACTCGAGCTTCCATAATTGTTCACCAGTGACTGTTGTGACAGCATATGTCTCCACACTGATGCTATCAGCTTCAGGCTTCATCAGAACTTCGTCTTCGTCTTCTTGTTCTTGTTCTTGTTCTTGTTCTTCTTCTTCTTCTTCTTCTTCTTCTTCTTCTTCTTCTTCTTCTTCTTCTTCTTCTTCTTCTACTATCCCGTAGTCTCTTTAGACCGTAGGGGCGCCACGGAAGACCTCGCAACCAGCTCTCTCCATTTCCCTCTGTCCTCGACCTTTCTCAGGGTGTCATTCAGCCTGAGGCCCGTTCACTCTCGGATGTTGTCCTCCCATCTCTCTCTCTCTGCCTGCCTCTCCTTCTCCCGCCTTGCACAGTTCCCTGCAGAACTGGCCAAGGCCAAAAGCTGTGTCAGTTGGGTTTTTTGTTATTTATTTATTCTTTTATATCGAGGATAATGGAATAGCCACTCTCGTGCTTTTTTACATCCAGTCCCCGTGTGTACGTAGTTTTGTAAATCTTGTCATCTGTTCCTACCGGCACACAATGGCCTACACTTACGAAAAGCGGAACAGGATTTAACGTGTGCGCAAGATGCTCTGCCTGTGTTTGCACACGGGGCCTCGGTTTATAGTCTCATCCGAAGGATTTTTGAGGAGAGTGTAGTTAGCATCGATGTTAACTCCAGGGGTAAAATCCCCTCGAACGGGAATCGAACCCGGGTCGTCAAATTGCGAGCGCAATGTTCTGACCACTAGACTATCCCGTCCCCCATTTGAGTTGATGTTTTTATAGCGAACTGCCATTGTCTGCATTACATTGTTGTTATCCTGTGAAGTGTTATGTTGACATTGTCTGCATCCTTGACAAGTTCTTAGCATAAGAACCTGTATTCTCCATTATGAAAAAGGGCTAAAGGTAAAGGTGTCCCATAACCTGTGTGATCGTAGGGGAGCGAGGCGTCAGAGACCTCAGCTTCTCTAGGGGCCAGCATGTTGAGGGCGGCGCCCATCTCCTCTCCCTCGCTGCTTTACCTTCCCTGACCCTCAAGAAGGCATGTACCCATTTACAGCTGGGTGAATTGGGGGACTGTACTGAGGCCAACGCGTGCAAACGGTCACCCATCCAATTGGTAACCACACTCGATGCTGCTTAACCTTAGCTTGGGGAAAGCGAGTGCTCTGAGCACTGAGCTATCATGCCCCCAATTTTTCATTCAAGGGGGAAAAATCCACCGAAGGCAGAGAATGGTGCCTCTACGGTGAGGTATATGAAAACCGCCGCACTTCAGTCACACTGATTCGTGATGAGTGAAACAGAGCGAATAGTTTGCTGCAGGTACAACACACACAACACAATATAAAACAGTACAATACAACACGGTTCAATACCAAAATGAAAACCCCAACAAAAACACAATGCTGATCACCATCAGTGCTGAGCTAAGATAGCACAAATTCACGATCTTACGCAGTATTGGAAACAGCTGGAATCGTACCAAATCTCTATCTGTCTATCCCATAGCCTGGCGACCATGGGGGCACCCCGAAGTCTCGACAACCAGTTCCCTCCATTCCTCTCTCTGTTTTGCCTTTCTCAGGATTTTGTTGAGTTCTAGGCCTGTCCATTCGCTGATGTTGTCCTCCCATCTCTTCCTTGAGTCTTCCTTTTATTTTCCTCCTTGAACAGTGCCTTGCAGTATTGTTTTTGCAAGTCCTTTTGATCTTGTGACATGCTCATACCATTTAAATTTACGTACAAAATACCTGTAACGAATATTCACAGGCTCTCAAAAACTTGACCGAAAGATGTTCAATATTGTTGATGAAACCAGAGTCCTGAATACATTGGTGAGAAACAAGCACCATTGTCTTTTAAAAGTAAACAGAAAAATTAGCATGTAGTAAAAACAACAAAATTTACCCAATCTTTTACAAAGAGATATAAGCATTCATTAAAAAAAAAAGAGAGAAAAACGTGATCATCATAGTCACGAAAAAGTAAGAGACGGACAGAGGATAGTGTATGTGTAAATGATATGTAACAAAGCTGTAATAACAACGTGGTGATCGGTAATGTAACAAGTGCCAGGACAGCAACAATAATTAATTTTATCAATCGCGCTTTAACCCTTAGAACACTAGATAGTCAAACAGTAATGTCACCTGTGCTTGGCCGCATTCTGTTTTAGTCCACCATAATTATTATAGTTGCCATTGAATTGCCCAGTGCTCCATGGCTTATAAAGAGGAGAAAAGGGAGGGGAATATGACAATATTCCTCAGGATCAGTGGTCTTGGAGGTAACGCGCCTTGCCTAGAAAGCAAAAAGTCCGGGTCGGAGTGTGCGGCGGTTCGTACCCCGTTTGGACCCAAAACTTTTCCCCATCCTTTAAACCCTGAGTGGTGGTCTGGGCGCTAGTCTTTCGGATGAGACGATAAACCGAGGTCCCGTGTGTTACACATCATTATTTAGCGCACGTAAAAGAACCCACGGCAAAAAGGGGGTTGACCCTGGCAAAATTCTGTAGAAAAAAGCCACTCTGATAGGGAAACAAATACAGTTGCATGCAGGAAAAAGGGAAAAAAAATGGGTAGGCGCTGCACATGTGACGACGCGCTCTCCCTGGGGAGAGCAGCCCGAATTTTACGCAGAGAAATCTGCTGTGACATAAAGTGGTGCAAAATACAAAATACAAAATATTTTCAAGAAGTTCCCTAGGATTCCCAGCAGTGAGTAACAATGTTAATGAGGTCTGCAATCATTTTTTAGTCAGCGATAGGAAACCTACGATAAACATTTTCTTATGAAAATATTTTTCTTTTTCTTTTTTTCTGCTTTCTTTCTCTTAAAAAATGCTCACAATTCTTTGTCTGTCCCATCCTGTACATTCATGGCATAAACGGGTCTATAATCATGTATGGGTGCAATCTTTAGGTGATTCATATAATTATAGTAACATGTATTTCGTCTGTTACAATTAAAATGAACGTTTTTGATGAATAGAAAGGGAAAAGATTAGCACCACCTTTGTGATACTGGTGATGCACAAGCCAACGTCTTTTTCACCTAACGACCTTTCAGTTAAAGTAACAGGTAAAAAGGTAAAGGTGTCCCATAACCTAGGCGGTCGGAGAGGAGCGAGGCGTCAGAGACCTCAGCTTCTCTACGGGCCAGCATATTGAAGGCGGCGCCCATCTCCTGTCCCTCGCTGCTTTACGTTCCCTGACCCCAAAGAGAGCAGGTACCCATTTACAGCTGGGTGAACTGGGGTGACTGTACTGAAGCTAAGGCGCGCAACGGTCACCCATCCAACTGGTAACCACGCCCGATGCTGCTTAATTTAACGTGACTTGGGGGAAGCGAGCGCTTTGACCACTGAGCTATCCCACCTTCCTATCTTTTATTTACTGAATTAAAAAAAAGGTTTTGTCTGTGTGTGTATTTGTTATCTTGCTGCATTGAACAAACGCATTCATGTAACAGATGGGATGGCATGTTAAACTATAGGAAAGGGTTGCTACTATCGTGTGCTTTACTCAGTGATGCAGACATCTGCAGGTGTATACATTTCTATTGATCCTGTTTATTCTAGTATCAAAAGTAACATATCAAATTCACACTGAATGGAATGCTTCTTTAAAAAAACAACTGCAGTTCAAACTCCCTAGACTCACCACTGAGCGAGTTAGAATTCCTTGAATTAGTGCTGATAATCCATATATGACCATCTTAGCGATCCACCTTTAAGCAATGACATGGCTTACTGCTTGTTACGAACGCAATCTCTGTAACCTACAGCTGTAACGTTGTAACAATCTCTGTATCCCATAACCGTAACGCTGTAACAGCTCAGTGTCTGCACCCTGACCCTGCAGTCTAGGCACTGTCTCTCATTCCCCTCTGGTCTCTCCGCCACTGCCCTAACGAACCAGCCTCACCAGCCTCCTCCACAAGTTGGCCACGTTCTCTCTGAAAGAAGAACTCAGAGCTAAGTAAATGATGGGGTTGGCGAAGTGGTTCAGAACGTAACCGGTAGGGGCGTACTTCTGCAGGGCGATGTCGGAGGAGGAGAGGGGCGGGGTGTAGCCCACGTAGAAGTACCAGACCATGGCCACGTAGGGCGGCACCCAGCTGACGATGAACACCACGGTGACCAGCAGCAGCAGCAGCGTCAGGCGGAAACTGCGCGAGTTGCGCTGCACGGTGGACTTGCTGAGCGTGGGTGGCGAGCGACGCTGGCGGAGAAGTTGGTGTTTCCGTCCTCTGAGGGTGTGGGGGCCGCGTGGGCCCCGCTAGGGGGAGGGGGGTGGTGGTGGTGGGGAGATACGGGGGAGGGGGTGGAGAAGCGTGTTTGTAGAGGTTGTACTTGGTTTTTGCGGAAATGGCTCAGGATGCCTTTGCTGCGGGCCTGTGTCGGTGTTTGTGTTTGTGGTGGTGTCTGTGCTTCTGCCGATGTCTGTGCTTGTGCCGATGTCTGTGCTTGTGCCGATATCTGTGCTTGTGCCGCTGTGTGTGCCGCTGTGTGTGCCGCTGTTTGTGCTTGTGTTGCTGTCTGTGCTTGTGCTGATATCTGTGCTTGCGCCGCTGTGTGTGCTTGTGCCGATATCTGTGCCGCTTGTGCCTCTTCTCTTGTCTGGCTGCTGGGGTTCAGGTTTCTGTCCGTGCTTTCAGCATGGTGGAGAGGAGGAGGATTCCCTGTGCTGCCATTGACTGCAGTTTCTGCTGACTTGTTCGTCACCGACATCGTGACATTGTTTGTTTCTGTGGAGTTCTGATCTTGCAGATGCGAAAGTTCTAGTGCAGGGTCTTTAGTATCCAGGCTCTGTCTTTTTGTGTCCTGGGATGGAGATACTGACACTCTGCCAACACAGTCCTCCTGCACAAGGCCTGAGGTGGGTGACTTGCGGTCTCTGTCAACATCTACAGCAGCGTTGTTGTGGTGAGGAGCATGTCCCCCAGAGCAGCTGACCTGAAGGACGTGGTTATGACCCCCCTCACTCTGCTTCCTACCTACTGAAGTTGGCGGGGAGTCACCTTCATGCTCTACACGCACACCGTTCTCACCCCGCCAGCTTCTGAATAACATGGGCGTGGGCTGGGTTCTAGACCTTCCCTGTCTTTGGGCAGAGCTGGTGACTTGTCGTGGGTGGACACGGAGATGAGCTGAGCGTGTGGACCTCGTCTGGAGCCCTGGTGGTCACTCCCTGACCACGCTTTCGTGGGCAGGCGAAGACGCATGGGGTTGAAGGTGTGGTTTTGGATGTTGGGGACTTGAGGCGTGGAGATGTTGGTGTCGGTGGTCCAGCATGCGCCCGTGGTGTGGACTCCGCTGACCCTGTCCCTCAGGCTGCCGCCCGAGCTCTTCTTGCTGGACACCCCCTGCTGCAGGTGTGCCCTCATCACCTGCTGGTGCTGCCTCACCTGCAAAACACAGGCACCTGCATTTTAGGCATATTTTATTTTTAAGGCAGTTGAAATCATGTTAGTTAATGAATGTTGTTGAAATTCTTTGTTCCCTTTTTTGTGCTTGTCTGTTTGTAAGGGTTTTTCTGCTTTTGTTTTTTGTTGTTTTTTTGTTTGTTGTTTTTCTTTAGATAGATGACTTGATGAAAAAAAGTAAATCAATGCTTATTTAATGTACCATCTGGAAATAAAAATTAGATTTTATTTTATTTGATGATTCTGTCTTCAGGGAGAACGCGTGATATTCACATCCATCCCGAGGAATGGAACCCAATGGCAACATAGTCATAATAACGCTCGTGTTTTCTCAGGAAAAACATCCTGCTCCCTTGGCCAATACGGCGCTGACTCCACTCTCCCCAAATGTCCTTCGGGTGAGACTATAAACCGAGGCGCCTGTGTGCGAACGCACGTATAACGTCTTGCGCACACTTTCAATCTCGTTCTGGTTTTCAGAAGAGTAAGACATTGTGTGCAGGTGGGAACAGATGATAAGATTGACAAAGCTGCATGCACTCAGAAACTGAATGTGAAAAAGCACAAGAGTGCTTATTCCATTATCCGCTATATAAAAGAATAAATAAATAAATAAATAAATAAATAAATAAATAAATAAATAAATAAATAAATAAATAAATAAATAAATAAATAAATAAATACATACATACATACATAAGGACACAAAAGCGATATTTAATTTATCTTCCATTCATGGCTAAATCCAGACAATTTCATATACAAATAACGAATGATGTAGACATTTCTGTCACAAAGTGCATTTTGCATGTTTGAAATGCAAAGGTAAAAAAAACAACAACGTCTCCCACTCCCCCCATCTCCCACACTACCCCCACCCCACCCTTCCCCCCTCCTACCCCCTCACCCACACCCACCCTACCCCACTCCCCCACGCCCCCAATCAACCCACATCCCCCCTCACTCCTTCTCCCAACCCCACCCCATCCCCACACCCCACACCACCCCTCACCCCCACCACCCCACCCCACCACCATCCTCCCCCACCCCCTCCACACCGCCCACACCACCCCCACACCACACCACACCCCACACCCTCCCCCCTCCCCCACCTCACACCCCCTCCACATCCAACCCCACCCCACCCCCTCCCCCACCCCACCCCACCCCTTTTACCTTAGAGATGACGAGGGTGTAGCAGAAGAGGACGACGAGGAGCATGAGGAGGAAGGAGACGAAGAGAACATCCCCATCTCCCCTCAACCCCATCTCCCCCCTCCCCTAACCCACCACACCCCCACCAACCCCCACCAACCCCCCCCCCTCCCCCCCCCTTACCCCCCCCCTTCCCCCCCCCCCTCCTTTCACCTTAGAGATGACGAGAGTATAGCAGAAGACGACGACGAGGAGCATGAGGAGGAAGGAGACGAAGAGCGCGGTGTAGTAGTTCCTCATGAACTGCATGGTCAGCAGGCTGGACGACGTCACCGCTACGCTGCAGCTTCCCCGGGCGTTGTTGGCGTACATCCAGAAGTTGGGCAGCGCCAGCAGGAGGCTCAGCAAGGAGATGACCCCCACACAGTTCCTGGAGAACCGCGAGGTGATCTTCACTGTCGGTTTGCACACCTTGATGTATCTGTCAGGGATTTAGGAGAGCACACACACACCACGTGAATGTCTGCTTTTTTGTGTTTGGATAAAGGTGCAGGTGTTTTAGTCAAGTCAATATCGAGTCAAAAACGCTTTAATCGTCCCTGAAGGGCAGTTACATTTGCTACTATCTATCTATTGAGGCAGGCAGAGAAAGAGATGGGAGGACAGCATCCGACAGTGGACGGGCCTCAGGCTGAGTGACACCCTGAGAAAGGTCGAGGACAGAGGGAAATGGAGAGAGCTGGTTGCGAGGTCTTCCGTGGCGCCCCTACAGTCTAAATAGACTACGGGATAGAACAAGAAGAATCTAAAGATAGATAGATTACAATTGTATTTGTATTTTGTATTTTGTACCACTTTATGTCACAGCAGATTTCTGTGTGAAATTGGTGTTGGTATAATTATATATATTCAGTTTTGACAGTGTGTGTTATTGTCTGTGCAATCCTGCACTACTACTACCTCTGGCTTGTACCCTTTTGTCTGATACGACAGCTCCCAAGAACTTGAAGCTGTGAACTGTTTCCAGCTTCTGGCCATTGACCCTGATATCAGTGATAGCAGCACTGTCAAAACTGAACACCATCTGCAAAGATAAAAATGTCTATCTGAAGTCCAATATCAGACTAATGCGCTCCCTTGTCATATCCACATTCCTGTACGCCTGTAAATCATGGACCCTGACTGCAGATTTGGAGAGAAGAGTACAGGCAGTAGAGATGAGATGCTTCCGGAGACTCCTTGGCATCTCCTACAGAGACCACATAAGCAACGATGACGTGCATAACAGAATCCAGCAAATTATTGGTCTCTACGAAAACCTTCTATCAACCGTAAAGAGGCCTAAACTTAAATGGTACGGGCATGTCACAAGATCAAAAGGACATTCAAAAACAATACTGCAAGGCATTGTCCAAGGAGGAAGAAAAGAGGTAGACCAAGGAAGAGATGGGAGGACAACATCAGCGAATAGACAGGCCTAGAACTCAACAAAACTTTGAGAAAGGCAGAACAGAGAAGAATGGAGGGAACTGGTTGTCATGTCTTCAGGGGTGTCCCCACGGTCGTCAGACTAAGGGATAGATAGACAGACAGATAGATAGATAGATAGATAGATAGACAGACAGACAGACAGACAGACAGACAGACAGACAGACAACAGACAGACAGACAGACAGACAGACAGACAGACAGATAGATAGATAGATAGATAGATAGATAGATAGATAGATAGATAGATAGATAGATAGATAGATAGATAGATAGATAGATAGATAGATAGATAGATAGATAGATAGATTAGTATTGATATGTATGTATTGTCTTGTAGTGTGCCCGAGGAAATGACAGCATACTTTTCTGTGTCATTCCTGTGATAAACGTTTTTCCTATTTTACTTTTTATGTACGGGCTTGTAGCCCACATGAATTTCTCTGTTTTTGAGATAATAAAATGTCTGAATTGAAGCCACAACCCCCCAAACCCAACCCCTTCTACTGGTAGAGAGTTCAGGAACAAATTACCGGGTCAGTTTTTTATATATTTATGATTATAATTTTTGATTGTTTGAGAAGTTTTCTGTGGGTGAGTGAGTCAGTCAGTAAGTCAGTGAGTCAATCAGTGAACCAACTACGTTAGGTAGTAACTATCTGACCAGTGAATCAACCAACAGCCAACAAACCAGTCAAACCAACCAACAGCCAACAAACCAGTCAAACCAACCAACCAACCAACCAACCAACCAACCAACCAACCAACCAACCAGCCAACAAACCAGTCAAACCAACCAACCAACCAACCAGCCAGCCAACAAACCAGTCAAACCAACCAACCAACCAACCAACCAACCAACCAGCCAGCCAACCAACCAGCCAACAAACCAGTCAAACCAACCAACCAACCAACCAACCAACCAACCAACCAACCAACCAGCCAACAAACCAGTCAAACCAACCAACCAACCAACCAACCAGCCAGCCAACAAACCAGTCAAACCAACCAACCAACCAACCAACCAACCAACCAACCAACCAACCAACCAACCAACCAACCAACCAACCAACCAACCAACCAACCAGCCAACAAACCAGTCAAACCAACCAACCAACCAAACCAACCAACTAACCAACCAACCAACACTTTCTTCTCTCAGAATCCTGGGTAATAACAGTCACAAAGAAGAAGAAAAAACCCTAAACACCCACACATTTAAATGGCATCATTATCACGGGCAGAAGTCTCAAATTACGAATGATGAATCATTCCATGTCAGTGATATACGACATTATCAGACACCAGTAGTTAAAGGAGAAGACACTGTGACAGATGCAACAATGCAAACCACAGCAACAAAAGTATAACAAACAGAGTACAATAATTATATTGACATGGTGCTATCATCGTTTCAAAAGTGCAAAACAACAATCAATATAATGATGACGTTGAGTAATCATACGTATGCGAGCCAGAGAAAAACGTACTGTGTTTAATAAATAAAGGAGGGGAGATGAGGGTGGGCGAGAGAGAGAGAGAGAGAAGAGAGAGAGAGAGAGAGAGAGAGAGAGAGAGAGAGAGAGAGAGAGAGAGAGAGAGAGAGAGAGAGAGAGAGAGAGAGAGAGAGAGAGAGAGAGAGAGAGAGAGAGAGAGAGAGAGAGAGAGATACCTACAGACAGACATACAGACAGACAGACAGACAAAGGCAGACAAAAAAGACAAAGGTATAGACAGATAGACAGAAAGATACACACACACACACACGCACGCACGCACGCACCCCGCACGCACGCACGCACGCACGCACACACACACACACACATACATATATATATATATATATATATATATATATATATATATATATATATATATACATATATATATATATATATATACAGAGACAGATAGAGGGAAAGACAGAGAGAGACAGACAGACTAGGAGACCCAGAAACAGAGACGGAGAGACACGGAAACAGTGAAACAGAAACACAGGGAGACAGAGACTGCAGAGACAGACGAAGAGACAGAAAGAGACACATCCCGATGGACACACACACACACACACACACACACAAACACACACATACACACACACATACACACACATACACACACAGACACACACATACACACACACTCACACACACACACACACACACACACACACACACACACACACACACACACACACACACACACACACACACACACACACACACACACACACACACACACGAACAAGAAAAATAGACGTGAGGGACTCATTTTCGCTGACTTGTTGTCTTGGTCCCTTATGGACGAGGACAAAACTAGTCATTATTGTATTTTGTGTACATGGCAGCCATCTCTCATATCGCTTATCGGGCCTAGGATTGAAAGCTTCCAGTTACTGTTTTCCCTCTGCACTTTTTGAGTAAATCCTCAGAACGTATTGTACTGTGTTGTATTGTACTGTATTGTATTGTATTGTATTGTATTGTATTGTATTGTATTGTATTGTATTGTACTGTATTGTACTGTATTGTACTGTACTGTACTGTATTGTACTGTATTGTATTGTACTGTATTGTACTGTATTGTATTATACTGTATTGTGCTGTATTGTACTGTATTGTATTGTATTGTACTGTACTGTATTGTACTGTATTGTATTGTACTGTATTGTATTGTATTGGAGTGGAGTGGAGTGGAGTGGAGTGGACTGTGGTGTGGTGTGGGGTAGAGTGCAGTGCAGTGTAGTACAGTGGAGTGGAGTGGAGTGGAGTGGAGTGGGGTAGAGTGCAGTGCAGTGTAGTGCAGTGGAGTAGAGTGGAGTGGAGTAGAGTGGAGTGGAGTGGAGTGGGGTAGAGTGCAGTGCAGTGTAGTACAGTGGAGTAGAGTGGAGTGGAGTAGAGTGGAGTGGAGTGGAGTGGAGTGGAGTAGAGTGGAGTAGAGTAGAGTGGAGTGGAGTGGAGTGGAGTGGAATGGAGTGGAGTGGAGTGGAGTGGAGTGGAGTGGAGTGAAATGTGTCATGTTGTGTTGTGTTGTCTTGTGTTGTGTAATGTTGTGTTGTGTTGTGTTGTGTTGTATTGTAGTGTAGTGTAGTGTAGTGTAGTGTAGTGTAGTGTAGTGTAGTGTAGTGTAGTGTAGTGTAGTGTAGTGTAGTGTAGTGTAGTGTAGTGTAGTGTAGTGTAGTGTAGTGTAGTGTAGCCATTTATTTTATTATCTATTGTTTTTTTATTCTTCTATATAGAAGATAGTGGAATAAACACCCATGTGCTTTTTTTACATCCAGACCATGTGTGTATGTAGTTTTGGAAATCTTGTCATCTGTTCCCACTGGCACACAATTGCCTACTCTTACGAAAAGCAGTACAGGATCTAACGTGTGCACAAGATGTTCTGCGTGGGTTCGCCCACGGGGCCTTGGTTTATAGTCTCATTCAAAGGACTGTAGTGTAGAGTAGTGTAGTGTAGTGTAGTGTAGTGTAGTGTAGTGTAGTGTAGTGTAGTGTAGTGTAGTGTAGTGTAGGGTAGTGTGTTAGTGTAGTGTAGTGTAGTGTAGTGTAGTGTAGTGTAGTGTAGTGTAGTGTAGTGTAGTGTAGTGTAGTGTGGTGTATGGTAGGGAAGGGTAGGGTAGGGTAGGGTAGGGTAGCGTAGTGTAGGTAGTGTAGCGTAGCGTAGCGTAGCGTAGTGTAGCGTAGTGTAGCGTAGTGTAGCGTAGTGTAGTGTAGTGTAGTGTAGTGTAGTGTAGTGTAGTGTAGTGTAGTGTAGTGTAGTGTAGTGCAACCATACCCATCCAACTCTATATACATTTACCAGACAAACATGACTATTCTATCAAAAGTACCGCGCATAACGAAAGCATTATCCCAAATAAGGCTAATCAGCGCACACACTACACCTTTATGAGCAGTTGAGGACTATGTAGCTCGTAATTGGAGACAAGCTAGGTGATAAAAACCGTTATTCACTTCTGCGGTTTTTTTTGGGTTTTTTTTTCTCTCATGGAAGCCAATTTTGCAAATCTGACCGGACGCAAACAAGATGCGTAGGAAGAGAAATCAGAGATTCAAACAAAACAGCAAACACTTAAAAAAAATCCACAGGGCTTTTTTTTTGATGATGATGATGATGATGATGATGATGATGATGATGATGATGATGATGATGATGATGATGATGATGATGATGATGTGTGTACGTGTACTTTCCCTTGCAACCTCAGCTTACATCTAAGTCAAACTTTCTATAAAGTCAAGCTTGCATCAAATCCTCTTACAGAAGTTTGGAGGAGAATGGAGCTAGTACCAGTGTTCACTCGATCGAGGGAAAGGTACCTTCAAACAGACATCTAAGCACTGTTGCTAGGCTTTAACATTTTTACATTGAGATTGTCACAGCTTGAGAGAGATCCTCTGAAGCCGAGATATGGCTGCCTATACGGTGATCTAGGCACACTAAAGCAGCAACACGCAAACTCCTCATTTCATCCAGTGTGTACTTACAATCTCACAGATAGATAGAAAGAAAAGCATTTTAAAAAATAGATTCCCGGGCATGGTGAGTGACACAGAGTGCATAATTATTCTAGGCATCGATCCACCAGAGTGTAAAGCAGTGGAACGCCCAACAGCAATAGTAACGGATGTTTAAAGGTCAAGAAGACATGCAAGTACTGGAAGCCACTATGGGAAACATATTCTAATGATTGATTACTAATCTATGTCAATCGAAAATTGAAAAGCAATCAAATTTGCAAACCCATCAAAAGTAAGTCTCGCTGATAGGTTGATTTTCATCGAGTGAACAGTAAATAACGAAAATCGTGTAGTATCGTAAAAGAAAGATTCTGGTGATTAATTTGCTTATCATTGATTGAACGGAAATGTGCAGTGCTATAAAAATCGGGTTTAACGACTGATTGGTTTATATCGATTGAACATGAAAAGAACGGAAGTTGTGCGGTGATGTGTTGAATCAATTTCAACAATTGACCAAGTGACATTGACCAAGCGTTGAAATGGTGGAAATCGTGGAGTACTGTGGAAAATACAGTTTACAAATTTGATTGATTGATTGATAAATATCTATAGAACTTTGAACTAGTGAAAGCGTTTCATACCATATAAAATGATGGCTTTAATGACTGATCAACTGACATCGACCAAGCGTTGGAATTATGGAAGTGGTGGAGTGTTGTAGAAAATAGGGTTTAAGGATATATAATATATATTTTTTTAAAAACCAGCATACACACAGGTGTCGTGTTTAGAAATCATCCCTGAAGGGAAAAAAATAATGGGTAAGCGCTGCACTTGTGGCGACGCGGTCTCCCCGGGGAGAGCAGCCCGAATTTCATGCAGAGAAATCTGCCGTGACATAAAGCGGTATAAATAAAATAAAATTAAATAACTAATATACATATATATATATGTATGTATGTATGTATGTGTGTGTGTGTGTGTGTGCGTGTGTGTGTGTGTGTGTGTGTGGTGTGTGTGTGTGTGTGTGTGTGTGTGTGTGTGTGTGTGTGTGTGTGTGTGTGTGTGTGTGTGTGTGTGTGTTGGTCTTACGCGTGCGCATGTTTGTGTGTTTAACAGCATTACCTTTTTATCACGTGCTTCCAAATTTAAAAATGTTAAAGTATTAAAAGTGTTAAGTATCTTTTTAATCACTGCAAAACAATTTTCCTTTAGTAGCTGTGTATGTCTATGTGTGTGTGTGTGTGTGTGTGTGTGTGTGTGTGTGTGTGTGTGTGTGTGTGTGTGTGTGTGTGTGTGTGTGTGTTTAACAAATGTTATATTTTATCGCGTGCATTCAGATTATATATATATATATATATATATATATATATATATATATATA
>CM060340.1:41646179-41651179 GCA_030674155.1 Stramonita haemastoma
TCTATCTATCTATCTAATCTATTTTTATCTATCTATCTATTCTTATCTATCTATCTTCTATCTATCTATCCCTATTCTGGCCGTACCGATGGGGGCACCCCCGAAGACTTGTCAACCAATTCCCTCCATTCTCTATCTGTTCTGCCTTTCTCAAAACTTAATTATTGAGTTCTAGGCCTGTCCGTTCGCTGATCTTATCCTCCCATTTCTTGGTCTGCCTCTTTTTCTTCCTCCTTGGACAGCGCCTTGCTGTTTTGTTTTTGCAAGTCCTTTTAATGTTGTGACATGCCCATACATTTAAATTTCTCACTTCTTTACGATTGTTAGAGGGTTTTCGTAGGGCCCAATGGTTTGCTGGATTCTGCTGTTATGCACGTCTCGTTGCTTATGCGGTAAAGTAAGAGCAAGTGTGAAGGCCTATATTATGAAACTGTTATCATGAATTAATACGTTGGGGGTGGGGGGGGGGGGGGGCGGTGGTTGTCCTCAGTCATGACAATTCCTTGGCGTAATAATAACCCGTATTTGTATTTTGTATTTGTATTTATACCACTTTATGTCACAGCAGATTTCTCTGCGTGAAATTCGGGCTGCTCTCCCCGGGGAGAGCGCGACGCCACAAGTGCAGCGCCTATCCATTTTTTTTTCTTTTTCCTGCATGCAACTGTTTTTGTTTCCCTATCAGAGTGGCTTTTTCTCTACAGAATTTTGCCAGGGTCAACCCCCTTGTTGTCGCGGGTTCTTTTACGTGCGCTAAGTACTGATATGTAACACACGGGACCTCGGTTTTTCGTCTCATCCGAAAGACTAGCGCCCAGACCACCACTCAGGTCTAATGGATGGGGAAAAGGTATTCTTCTTTAAATGAGAAGAAACTCCTGAGAATGCTGAGTATGTCTGCCCACATAGTGAGGTACTTGGAAACAGGCAAGGTGTTATGCAGTGACCACCTTCCCCTGACTGCCAGTGCTTCAATGACTAGAGGTAAAGGTAAAGGTGTCTATGAACCTATGACTATATGTAAAAAAGGTAAAGGTGTGTCCCATAACCTATGTGGTTGTAGGGGAGCGAAGCGTCAGAGACCTCAGCTTCTCTAGGGGCTAACATATTGGGCCCAAAACTTTCCCCCATCCATTAGACCATGAGCGAGGTAGCCTGGTGGTCAAACATTGCGCTCGCAATTTGACAACCCGGGATCAATGCCCGGTCGAGGGGATTTTTCCTCTGGAGTTAACTTCAGTGCTGACTCCACTCCCCCCAAAAGTCTTTCGGATGAGACTATAAACCCAGGGCCCGTGTGGGAACGCACGCAGAACATCTTGCGCACACGTTAAATCCTGTTGCGCTTTCCGTAAGAGTGGGCCAGCGTGTGCCGGTGGGACAGATGACATTTACAAAACTGCATACACACGGGGACTGGTTGAAAAAAGGACATGATTGCTTATTCCATTATCCTCGATGTAAAACAATGTATTATACATGAATAAATAAAAATAAATAAATAAATAAATAAATAAATAAACACACACACAGTTTTCCATTTAAGTAATGGTTGAGTGTGTGTTTTTGTCTGTTGATAGAATAATTATAGACATCAAAATATAAATAATATTGACTTAAGGTAAATAAAAAAAACAAACAATACCAAAACAACCACACACATCAAAAGCTGAGAAAAAATGGAACAACAACCAAACTCATTACCATGTCTAATCACTCGTGTGTCTCTCTGCAATGTGTTTATAGACCCTTATCTTTACCTCAGCGTGACGTAGCGGGGTCTTTTTTTGTCTAGAAAACACCCACCCCCAGTTTGCTCTAAGTTTGTTTCCATGTTGTCGGAAATCATGTTTTTAGAAACACACATTGCTGGGGTGACGACAACAAACAACAGCTGGGAGTGGGGGACTAGCTGCTGGCTTTATTAGGCACACTTGTCCATGGTCCATCGGTCTGCTGGTCTGAGGGCTGGCTGCCTGCTGTGTTTGTTTTACTCGACAAACTTTGGCCTTTTTCTACCTAGTTAGGGCAACAGCCAATGTGTCAGGCCTCCTCAGGGGGGGATGGGGGATGGGATAGATAGCCTGGTGGTCAGGTGATGCGCTGGTGATCTGCTGACCCGGGTTCGAATCTCATTTACAGTATTTTTTTCTCTGCAGTGATTTCCTCCTGTGTAGTTGTTTCAAATAAATAACCCAGCTACTATGATTAGAGTAAATTAATGTTGCCTTGAAAATACGAAAAATCATTCCAATTTTAATCTTGGAATATTTTTAATGAAATAACTTTTATAGCATTGATGTTCTGCCTCGTCTAGATACAAACACAGAATGTAAAGTAACTCGAAAAATAATTTTGATTTGCTATAATTTAAAACCCAAGTTTTTTTCTAAGTTTTTTTTCATTTTTGCAAGAAATGATTTTCTAGAGTTTAGTTTTTAATGGAATCTTTGATAAATCATTTTCAGAAGGATTGAAAAGTTGTAGGTGGCTTACCTGAACTTGTTTTCCTCCACTCAGAAAAAAACTATTTTTTCCTCAATGGAAGTGTTTTTCCACCGTGATACAGATTACAACATATTTAGCTTTGTTTCTAAAGTGATTGCTTGCTGGTGCAAAACTCAGATTTAAAGAAACTAATAAACATTGATAATTATTAGAATACATTCACGCAGACACTTCAAAACACTTCAAACACTAACATGTCCACTCTTTCCCTTTGCTGAAAAAAATCACAGTTTGTAAACATTTTTTTTAAATGTTTTTCCTATTTTGTTTCCGATTCAAAGGTTGTGCAGCTCTTTGAACATACTATATGTATTTGAGAAAATATTTAGCTGCTTGTAGTCCAATAACTATTCCAGCTTATGAAGCGATGTCATCTGTGATGAAATATTAGATACATTTATCAAAAGTAGATTAGGCATTTATATTTTTTCAAAGAAAAAAACATCACCCAGAAACAGGCAAAAGAACACAGGGCTATACGTGTCACCCTGTATACACCAAAGTACAGCTGATTAAATATGTCAATTCTTAAATACATCTTACCTTCATTGTATCCTCGATATACATGCCTTTGACAAAGCTGAACAATTTGCCTATTAGTTTGCTTTCTTGATCACAATAAGTCAAAGAATCTCTACATTCAAACAATCAAAAGCACTTTCAAAATCTATGAATGCTACATACAATTTCCCAATAAAAGAGCTGTTTTTGTTCTAGAAGACATAACGATCAACAGTTCAGTAGCTTTTCGAAACAAGCTAAGTGCTCTAGTGATGCTTTCATTTTCGACCCATTTGGCACAGACAGTTTATGGCAGTGCCATAAATCTTACTGGCAATGTCGTTTGTCAGCTATCTAGTTACCAGGGCTGTTGATAGTTGATAATTATCGACTTTCTCATACACACGTAGATCAGTGCCTTCTGAGAGAGATTCGGATTCGGATTCGGATTCGGATGGTTTATTCATGTAAAGGCCATTGCCCCTAATGAAGGGGGTACAGTAAACATGCAATAATAGTTAAATCACTAAACACATACACACACGTTAACAAACTTGACTATGTCAGAACTGATCGTAATTTGAACGCTTTGTATAAGTAAATTGATACATTCCGGATAACACTTTCATTTGTAGATGCCAAAAGCAAACTCAGACGAAATTGGCTAGGGTATTTATAAAATTTCAATGGTATATATCGTATTCTTAGTTTACTAAAAATCGGACAGCACAACATAAAATGCACTTCGTCTTCAATTCCGATTTTGCACAAAGAACAAGTCAAATCCAAATCAGGATGTAGTTTATAGCGGTTTTGGTGTGTATTAATTTCCGAAATGCCACATCTAAACCTGGTCATAAGAAATTTCAAATGTTTGTCTAGCTCTATTTTGAGATATGTTTTCCTGTCATGAACACCACAAAAAGTTCTGTATATACTAAATCTCTCACTGTTTTCAATATGGAAATCCCATTCTTGCCATCTGCTTAAAATTAGTCTTTCTTTAAACTGATATAAAAACTCTTTAACGTTTTGAACCCCTCCATTTTCCCATACATACCCAAAGCCATTTTCATACAATCTACAGCGAATGTTTGATACCCAGTTTCTTTTCCCTCTTGCATCTAGATTGTGTAACATTTTATAAGCTTTTCTTGGTAATCTAATATCTTCCATTACTACTAACTTTAACCAATAACGAATACAACGTACAACAGAATTAATATAGATAGGGTGTCTATTTGTTTCACCATAAACAAAATCATTTGGGGTTCTCATTTCGACCCCCAGAATTTTTTTCAATGCAAACAAATGCACCTGTTCGCACTGATGTGCTGCCTTGTCTAAACCCCACAGTTCTGCTCCATACAAAACAATAGGCACGACCTGTGAATCAAATAGCTTTAAAAATAATTCTAAGTTGTTATTATTTAGAGCTCGAAGTTTTCTCATAATACATATCACAGCATTCTTGGCTTTGCTTCCAAGGTCGTTACATGCTGCTGTAAAACTAAGTCTTGTTGAAAACAATACACCTAAATATTTGTATGCATTTACAACAGGCATTTCAACATTATTATATTTCCATTTTTCTCTTGCTGAAAGATGGCCACCTTTTCTAAATACAATGATTTTACTTTTATCTGAGTTTACCTTTAAATCCATAGACAGTGCTGCTCTTTGTAAACTATATAGTTGCGTTTGTAAACCAATAACTGTTCCAGCTAATAAGACTATGTCATCTGCCAATAACAATATGAAGAGTTCAAGATAATCATTTGTAAACAAAGCTCCATGCCTTCCATTTCCAATTACTTCATTGGCAAGCTCATTGATAAATAATGAAACCTTCTGAGAGAGAGAGAGAGAGAGAGAGAGAGAGAGAGAGAGAGAGAGAGAGAGAGAGAGAGAGAGAGAGAGAGAGAGAGAGAGAGAGAGAGAGAGAGAGAGAGAGAGAGTGAGTGAGTGAGTGAGTGAGTGAGTGAGTGAGT
>CM060340.1:41661179-41678679 GCA_030674155.1 Stramonita haemastoma
AAAACTGATCATTGTCTAACTGCTTCAATTTTCAAACATACAAAGAAACAGGCAATCCAAAGACAAAAATTAAATGGAGGAAATTTTTTTTTTTTTTTTTTAAAACAACAAGCAGCCACAGCCAAAAAAAAAAAAAAACTAAAACAAATAAAAACAACGAAAAACAAAAGAAAGAGAAAATAATTCAAGGCAAAAAAAATTCCAATAGAAAATCTAAAAAGAAAATAAACAACAGACAGATGGATACAAAAAAGAAAGAACAAAAAAGTAATCAAAGAAAAAAATAGAGAAAAAACAGAACATGAGCCAAAGAATAAAAACAGTCCTTAAGAAAAAGACGCTGTAGTTTCATTTGTCACTAATTCAAACAACAACAAAAAACATACCTAGAAAAAGGGAAGATAATGAAAGAAATAATCAGAAATAAAACAAATAGCAACACATAAAAAACAGACAAAAAAGCATAAAACAAGGAATGGTAACGGTAAAAAGGTAAAGGTGTCCCATAACCGATGTGGTCGTAGGGGAGCGAAGCATCAGGGACCTCAGCTTCTCTAGGGGCCAGCATATTGAGGGCGGCGCCCATCTCGTCTCCCTGGCTGATTCACCTTCCCTAACCCTGAGGAAGGCAGGTACCCATTTACAGCTGGGTGAACTGGGGGACCGTGCTAAAGCCAGGGTGTGCAAACAGTCACCCCCTTACTTGGTAACCACGCTCGATGCTGCTTAACCTGAACGTTGGAAAAGCTATGACCACTGAGCTATCACCCCAACCCCCCCCCCCCCCCGAAAAAAAAACAAGGATTGAAAGACAGAAAATTCAAAGTAAAAAAAAACAAACAAGTTAAACTCAAAAAAGAAGAAAGACATATAGATGAGAAGAAATGGTTTCCACCAGGCCCACACAAGGCGAATTCAAAATTCATCACAGGTTTCCTTTTTAAAATTTTTTATCCAGGGTCAAAATGAAGTAGGGGAAGAAAGAGGATCCAGGAAAACAGTCTGCAGCACCAGTGGTCATCTCATTCACAGTTCCCCCAACAAAGCATCACACAGGTAAAAACGTTTCACTGACTGTGGATTAGTTTGTATTGATTCTCACTAAAGTGGTACAAAATACACAAATCCCTCCCCTTCCTCTTTTTCTTTTCTTCCCCCCACCCTCCCGATTTTTAACGAAGTCCTGATGAGTCTGTCTGAGTGAATAGTGAAATGGGAGATAGAGTCGTCTGAGTTTGAGGTGGTGGTGTGTGTGTGGGGGGGGGATGAAAGTGCGGAGGAGGAAGGGGGTAAGTGTTGTGCGGGTGGGGGGAAGGGGAGGTGGTGGTGGTGGGGAATTGGTGTGTGTGTGTTCTTTTCTCTCTTTTCTTTTATATCGAGGATAATGGAATAAACACTCGTGTGCTTTTTTACATCCAGTACCCGTGTGAATGCAGTTTTATCAGTTTTGTCATCTGTTCCCACCGGCATACAATGGCCTACTCTTTCGTAAAGCGGAACAGGTTTCAACGTGTGCGCAAGATGTTCTGCGCGCGTTCGCACACGGGGCCTCGATTTATAGTTTCATCTGAAGGACTTTTGGGGATTGTGTTGCTGCGTGCGTGCGTCGTGCGTGCGTGCGTGCGTGTGGTGGGTGTACGTGGTGTGTGTGTGTGTGTGTGTGTGTGTGTGTGTGTGTGTGTGTGTGTGTGTGTGTGTGTGTGTGTGTGTGTGTGTGTGTGGAAACAGGGATTCAATGTGATAACGTGTTGTGCCAACATTATATATGTAATTGTTATATATACAAAGTTTGTACAAAATCTGTTTCAACCAATATTATACCTTACTACCAACACCACACACACACACACACACACACACCACTTTTCACACACACACACATCACACACACACACACTAAAACACACACTACATCACACAACACACATACTCACACACACACACACACACATCACACAAAACACACACACACACACATCACATACATCACACACACATACATCACATCACACACATCACACACACACACCACATCACACACACACACACACACACACACATCCACACACACACACACATCACCACACCCACACACACAACACACACATCACATCACATCACACACACACACACACACACATACATACATCACATCACACACACACACACACATCATACATCACACATCAACACACACACACTACATCAACACACATCACAACACACATCACATCACATCACACACACACACACACACACACATCACACACACATCACATACATCACATCACACACACACACACACATCACACACACAACAAATCACACATCACACACACACACACACACACATCACACACACACACACACAACACAACACACAACACACACAAACAACACACACACACACACACACACACACCAAACACACCACACACACACACACACACACACAACACACACACACACACAACACAACCACACACACACCTCTTTTAGTGCAAACTTTGCCCACCTTGTCAAAATGTTGTGTTTTTCTCGTTGTGGAGATGCATGCACGACAAAAATAGATGACAATGTTATTGTAAAATGTGAGATCCTCTGGGATGTATTCCAGGATTCTTTTCTTGTAGACAATGGTAAGCAAACGCAGCGAGGCGAGCTGAATGACGTATACACCCTAATCATTGACCTCAGCGCTAAACCGCCACCGCCAGCTAAGAAATCAACCTTTCAAAGCAATTCTTCCAAAAGGCCTTGTCTAGCAGGTGTCTGTAAGGTCTATGTGATATATTACCTACGTGTTTTTCACAACTTATTGACGTCAATCCATGAAATATTACACCCGTGCGCGGTCTTTAAGATAGTGATTCCTAGACGTGAAATCAATTTTTTAGATATTATTTTTCAACAAACAACTTTCATTATGAGGCATCTTGTTTTCGTATTTTTAATCTTGGTTTCTTGCCAGCTTCGATTATCGTTCTATGGTGGCTGTATACGCAAAACCCGTAATTCGCTGAAAATACAAAACAAAGTAAAAAAAACAAAACAAAAAAAACGATAAACAAACAAAACAATAATCAATAAACAAGAACGAACAATACCAAGCAGAGCAAAACCTACACGCTGAAAAAGAGACCAGTTTTGTCTGGAGGGGTATTGAACGACACAACACCCAGTCTTGTTTTCAGTGCATTTCTTCCAGAGGGTTTCGTGTTCAAATCCACTAGACAAAATAATCAACACAACATCCTGACAGCTTAATTATGTCTCCAAAACAGGCTGAATAGGAATCTAGTCTTCCAGACACATGATCCTTCATGCACGGATACACGTGCACGCACACTCACCGACACTGTGATAGGTAGGTAGGCAGGCAGGCATGCATGCATTCACGCAAACACAGCTACACGTACAGCCTTCAGAAACACAGAGAAAAAAGCATGCCTGTGCACACACACACACGCATGCACACACACACACACGCACGCGCGCACACATACACACAAACATATACACACACATCCATTATCCTAGATATCAAATGATATATTGATAAATAAAATTGACAAATAATTAAAGACACGCACATGCACGCACACACGCACGCACAGTACACACACACTAATAATAATAATGATAATAATATATATGATGATGATGATGATGATGATGATGATATGATGATGAGATGATATGATAGATAATTATATCATCATCATAATCATCATCATACATATCATCATCATCATCATCACATATAACACATGGAATTGATATAGCGCTATATCTTGCAAAAACAAATCAAAGCACTTGCATTCAACTTGTTCTCACACAAGCAGCCGATAACAATTGATAATTAAAAAAAACCTCGAATGTACACACAGACAGATTGCCAAGAAACAAATGTGTGCGTTTTTCCAATAAAAAAAAACCTTTTTTTTTTCATTCGTGAGTTTTGGTTTTTTTCTCAATGTTTTGAGGGAGAAGGGGGGGGGGGGGGGAGGATCCCAGGGATGTTTGTGTTTGTTTGTTGTTTTCTTTTTTTTTTTTTCAGGGACAGGGGAGGAGGGTGGGGTGAGGGTTTGGGTACGGTTTTTCTGCACTTTTGGCTAATGTCAGTCTTTCTGTTTCAGGTTTTATTTCTTACTTTACTTTTCTTTTTTAAGAGGCTTAGTGTTTCTGTGGATGGATTAGGTTGTGTGGATGTTTTTTTACGCCTTTCCATTCGCCTCTAATCTTTTAACTTGTTTTTTGTCTGTTCTTCTCTGTCGTGTTAGAGAAGTTTATTGCTTTGTTTTTGTTCTTACCTGACAGGTGTCCTTTCAGGAGACGGATTGCAATCCTTTCTTCTACTTTCTGTGTGCTGGATGTAACTATTCCTACCTTCAGCAATCTTTCTTTTTCTACAGACGGAAATTTATGGTTTACTTACAGACAGTAAGCCCCCTCTGACGTCGCAGTATGGCTGCCTAGGGCAGGGCACTGAAGCTCAGCCCTACCTCATCTCATCACACTTATCATCCAGTGTGTGCCGACAGGCTCACATGATTTACCTTGCCAAAGTGCATATAGCTATTATGTGTGTGTGTGTGAGGGCAAGCATTTCGCACTTTGTGTGTATGTATGTATGTATGTATGTATGTATGTATGTATGTATGTATGTATGTATGTATGTATGTATGTATGTATGTATGTATGTATGTATGTATGATGATGTATGTATGTATGTGATGTATGTATGTATGGATGATGATGTATTATGATGTTCGTATTAATTTAGTGTATTTAGACAAATCGCTATGTGTGATGTTGTTGTGTGGTGTTTTGTGTTGTGTTATGTGTGTGTTTGTGAAGTGTGTGTGTGTGTGTGTGTGTGTGTGTGTGTGTGTGTGTGCGCACGCGCGTGTGTGTGCGTGTGTGTGTGTGTGTGTGTTGTGTCTGTGTCTGTGTCTGTGTGTGTGTGTGTGTGGTGGTGTGTGTGTGGTGTGGTGTGTGTGTGTGTGTGTGTGTGTGTGTGTGTGTGTGTTGTTTTGTTGTTGTTCTTCAATTTAACGTCTTATTCACAATAAGTGATATTAGACACAAAAAGACAAACAATTCAGAAAAAAGGAACTGTCTAGCAACTATAACCATAATACAATGAAGTAATTGAATTCACACATTAAGTAACTGTATAACTAATGTAACTACAACAGAATAAAGGCATATATATATATATATATATATATATATATATATATATATATATATATATATATATATATATATATATATATATATATATAATCATTCCATGTGAAAAGAAAAGTGAAGAAAAACAATGTCGAGAACTATACCATGGTGGGCAGAATGCCTTTGTTTAAAATCAATGAAATGACACATTTACTTGCACTATAACAAATTACTAACACAACTCTCTTTCAACAGCATAGCAATTTCACAGAGCAATTTACAATTAGTCAACACTTTCTGCACTACGTGTGTGTGTGTGTGTGTGTGTGTGTGTGTGTGTGTGTGTGTGTGTGTGTGTGTGTGTGTGTGTGTGTGTGTGTGTGTGTTGTGTGTGCGCTGCGCGCGCGCGCGCGCGCGCGGCGCGCGAGTCTGTGTGTGTGCGCTGTGTGTGTGTGTGTGTGGTGTGGTGTGGGGTGTTGTGTGCGTGCGTGCGTGCGTACGTGCGTGCGTGTGCGTGTTTCTGCATTTGAATTCGTTGATACTGTTCATTGTTTTAGTTGTATATGTTTAGGAGAAGGCTGGATGCACACACACACACCTGGAATGGAGTAAAGTGTAGCTTTCTTTATTTATTCCGTTTTTTTTAATAATTGTTATCCTTTCATTTCGAGAATAATGGAATCAGCACTTATGTCCATTTTTTACATCCAGTTACCGTATGTGTGCGATTTTATAAATTTCATCAATTGTACGTTCACACCGGCACACAATAGATTACACTTCCGAAAAAGCGGAACAGGTTTTAACAATTGCGCAAGATGTTCTGCGTGCGTTGCACACGAGACCTCAGTTTACTAGTCTCATCCGAAAGACTTTTAGGGGGAAGTGGAGTCAGCACTGATGTTAACTCCAGGGGGTTGGCAGTGGGGGCAGGGGGGGGGGGGGGGGTCCCTCGAAAAGGTGTGTAGTGTAGGGCGTTGTTGGTGGCGTATTGTATTGTATTGTATTGTATTGTATTGTATGTATTGTATTGTATGTATTATGTACTCTATCGTATTGTATTGTGATG
This sequence comes from Stramonita haemastoma, assembly GCA_030674155.1. Taxonomy (NCBI): domain Eukaryota; kingdom Metazoa; phylum Mollusca; class Gastropoda; order Neogastropoda; family Muricidae; genus Stramonita; species Stramonita haemastoma. The sequence continues at coordinate 41,667,427 of CM060340.1, forward strand.
TACTCTATCGTATTGTATTGTATGTATTGTACTGTATGTATGTAATTTAATTATGTACTGTATTACTGTACTATAATGTAATGTACTATAGTATTTGTATTGTATTGTATTATAATATGTTGTATTGTATGTATTGCATTGTTGTGTATTGTATGTATGTATCGTTGTATTGTAATATATGTAAGTAATGTATTACAATGTACTGTAATGTATTATAATGTATATTGTAATCTATCGTATTGTATTTGTATTGTAATGTATTGTATTGCATGTAATGTATTGATAGTAATGTGTTGATGCATGTATTGCACACCACTTAGTACGTACAGATTTCTTACCGCCGCTAATCCTTGTTTTTTGGCTTGTCTGTGTCTCACTTCTAATCAGACATTCCAAAGATACTCTGCTCACACGAGACCGATGTCTGAAATGACAGAGTTGCTCTGAATCGTTTTTCTTTATTTATTTATTCATTATTTATTTATTCTTTTATTCATTTATTGTTTTATTCATTTATTTATTTATTTATCTACTTATATCTATTATCTTATATCGAAATTGGAATAACACTCATGTGCTTTTTTACATCATCCGTGTGTAATGCAGTTTGTAATGTCATCTGTTCACCGGCACACTGCTACTTTAGAAGCGGAAAGGATTTACTGTGCGCAGATGTACTGCGTCGTTCGCACACGGCCTCATTTAATTTCATCGATGAACTTTGGAAGTGCAGTTCCGTAATATGTAATCCAGAAACTCCTCGACCGAATCGAACCGGTCTCAAAATTTCCAGCGCAATGTTCTGACCAGGCTATCCCGTCCCCTATCAGCAACATTTTCCTCTCGGGCAAATGCAGCGAAGTTTCTGTGCCCCCTCCCTCCCCCCTCCCCCTACATCACTCTCTCATTAAAACCGCCCTTTCTGACACGAAGGCTTAGCGGCATTGACAAAAGTGACAATCAACTCTGAAGTCATGGTGAGAAAACTCGGGCAGGGCTGTCCAGATACCCTTACCTGACCTGACTTAATCATCACTATGGATGGATGCTGCGCTGTTATCTTGTGAGAACGACACAAAGCGCGGCATTGTGCACTGGTCGATGAAGATAACGATGGTTGTGATACAACGCTGTTGCTATTACGACCCCAGGTTGAAGCTTTGTCAGTTATTGATGTCAGCAAAGCGCCGATGGGCACTGGGATAGGTCAGTGGTCAGAACTCTCGCTTTCCCCAAGCTAAGGTGAATGGAGTAGCTCCGAGTGTGGTTACCAAATGGATAGGGGACTGTTTGCGCGCCTTGGCTTCAGTTCAGTGCCTCAGTTCACCCAGCTGTAAATGGGTACCTGACCTCTTTTAGGGTCAGGGAAGGTAAAGGTAAAGCAGCGAGGGAGAGGAGATGGGCGCAACCCTCGATATACTGGCTCCTGGAAAATCTGAGGTCTCTGACACCTCACTCCCCAAGGACTGCATAGGTTATGGAACACTTTACCTGTACCTAAAGCGCCAAGGCCTACGTGAGAGTGTTGTTATGTTTTGAAATGTTATACTGAGATGATCTTTGTTCATGACAGGCTCTAACTTCAACAAGCTACTCACTTTTAAAGGAGAAAAATTCTCCGAAGCCGAAATTTGGCTGCCTAAATATATCGAGGCAACTTGAAAAAACAGTCATTCATATTGCTCCTCCAGTGATTTCCAGCGAGACAAGTGCACGAGCATTCTGGGTAATCTCCAAATGGTTAAGCTTGGAACGCCCAACAGCAGTATGATGCTAAGACTGTCTGATTTGACCAGATTAGGTAAAAGACCTGCACTTGCAAAGCACACCATCATCTGTTGTAGTGACTACCAGCTTTGATACATCTTCTTCTTCGCAATTCTTCTTCTTCGCAATTCTTCTTCGTCGTCTTCGTCTTCGTCTTCGTCTTCTTCTCCTTTTTTTCTTCTTTTTCTTCTTCTTCTTCTTTTTTCTTCTTCTTCTTCTTCTTCTTCTTCTTCTTCTTCTTCTTCTTTCTTCTTTTCTTCTTCTTCTTCTTTCTTCTCTCCTTTTTCTTCTTCGCAATTCTTCTTCTTCTTCGCAATTCTTTACAATTCTTCTTCTTCTTCTTCGCATTCATCATCTTCTTCGTCTTCGCAAATCTTCTTCTTCGCAATTGCTCTTCTTCTTCTTGGAATTCTCAGATAACAACTACTATGTTGTCTGTCGTCAATTATGAGCGGAAATGCGTTCCTCTGCCGTTCAGCGCCCCCACATTCAGACCAAGTGCATCCAACTTTGGCGTGGGAAAAACTGTTACATTTGAGGTCTTTCTGGGGAAAGCAGGCAGCAGAAGGGACCCAGAAACAGAAAATGGACCAGAAGGAGGTGACAGGACTTGATGGACTCGCGGGATGGATATCAACTGTTTTTATTTTATTTTTGATCTTATTTTCTTTTATTCTTCTATATCGAGGATAATAGAATAAGCACTCTTGTGTTTTTTTTCATCCAGTCTCCGTGTGTATGCAGGTTGTAATATTGTCATCTGTTCCCACCTGACACGATGGCCTACTCTTACGAAATGCAGAACAGGATTTAACGTGTGCGCAAGATGTTTCTGCGTGCGTTCGTACAGGGGCCTCGGTTTACAGTCTCATCCGAAAGACTTTTGGGGAGAGTGGAGTCAGCACTGATGTTAACTCCAGGAGAAAAATCCCCTCGACCGGGAATCGAACTCGGGTCGTCAAATTGCGAGCGCAGTGTTCTGACCATTAGGCTATCCTGTCCCCCAATGTAATGTCCGCCACAGTGTTATGGGATCTTGAATGCAGTGTGGGAGCATCAGGATCTATACATGTTCATATGCAAGGGATCCCAAGACACATTTCGTCAGTGCGCCAGTTGTGCACCATTTGTTCATTTAGGTGGAAAAAAGGAAACAATATCACACATGGAATTGAGATTCGAACTTATGACTGTTAAAATATAAATATGAAATATTATGATGGCGTGTTTATCAATACCTGTTTGTGCAATTGAATGTGTGTTTGTTCACGTGTGTTGTGTGTGTGTGTGTGTGTGTGTGTGTGTGTGTTGTGTGTGTGTGTGTGTGTGTGTGTGTGTGTGTTGGTGTGTGTGTGTGTGTGTATGTGTGTGTGTGTGTGTGTGTGTGTGTGTATGCGTGTCTGTGGTGTGTGAGGTGTGTGTGTGTGCGCCGCGCGCGCGTACGCGTGTGTGTGTGTGTCGTGTGTGCGTGTGTGTGTGTGTGTGATATTTTGTGTCATGTTTGCGCGCATGATGCACGACTGTTTGCCTGCATGGAAACAGGCCATTGTTTTTCAACATGTACTTTAAACGTTGGTGTCAAAATACTGAAATCAATGCTGCAGACAGCACCTGCCTAATCCCAAAGTGCGTCAACAACAGAATGCGTCATCCTTTAGCTGCCACGTGACAAGGCCAGATTACCAGTCTTAAAGCAAATAGCAAGTCACAGTTTAAACACACACACACACACACACACACACACATACACACATTTCTCCGATTATACCAACCAGAAACTTTGTTACATACTAAAGCATTTTGAAAATCTATCACATTGCTTGTGTGGCTATTATATGGACAATAGCCAGACTGTTTATCAATACCTGTTTGTGCAATTGAATGTGTGTTTGTTCACGTGTGTGTGTGTGGTGTGTGTGTGTGTTTGTGTGTGTGTGTGTGTGTGTGTGGTGTATTTATAGATTTAAACTAAACACATTCAGGACAAAATACGTGAAAGATGTAAACTGTATTTGTGGTGAGAAGATTACAAATAGTCATGTCATTTTTAATTCTGAACATTTAAAAACATTTTTACCTGCTGTGCCTAGTTTGTCACTGGATCAGATTTTGTCTGAACCTTCTTTGCTGTTGGACATTGTGTTAGCGTTGAAAAGAAGTCCAATAATCCAGTTTTTGTAGTGTTAGGATTAGTTTCTTATTTCAGCATTGTTAAATGACATTTTTCAGTTTATTTTGAACTCTTTCAGGTTTTTGTTTTGTTTTGTTTTGTTTTTTGTTTGTTTGTTTGCTTGTTTGTTTGTCTAAAATCACGAAATGTGAATAGACTTTTAAACTGAAGATACATACATACATACACACTACACACACCAGAAGTCCTACGTAATTCGCTCTACATATCTCAGGATGGTAATTTAGGTAATCTGGATAGGACATCAATGAGTCGTGCCAGTTCTGGCGATATGTGTCCACAAGTCTAGTTTTGAAGGTTCTGATAAACAGAGAAACATCTCCATTAGTTTGCATTTCCCAGACATATCCAAAACCATTTGAACATAACATAGATCTGATGTGGGTTACCCAGTTTCTTCAGCCCTCGTTATACGAAAACACCTGTAAATCCCTATTGTGTTCAGTGTCATGGATCTGCCATTGAAGATTTGTGTCACTTTTTGCTCATATGCCCAAGATATGCAAGTTTACGTAAGCGTTATATCCCCCTCTATTATCACAGGTTCCCTTCAGGCTTTAAGGTTCAGATGCTGTGCTCAAACCCTTCTGACAAATTGATTGTGAATTTGGCAGTTTATGTAACTGAATGTCTAAAAAACAGAAACATAAAAATAGGTCTTTTTGGTGTCTACAACAAAAGACTGCGGTGCTTACTGTAGTATATCACCTCGACTGCTATATGGTTGCTTTTCATATTTTGTGTTCATATGGGTCTTATGGCCTGCAAAAACTGAATAAAACTAATTGATTGATTGATTGATTGATTGATTGATTGATTGATTGATTGACACTACACACACACGCACACACACACATACACACACACAAAAGCGCGCGCATACACTTGCAGACCCTCGTGAGCGCACGTGCATGAAAGCAGAGAAGAGAAGAAGACAGAGAGCTTATCAGATTACCAAGACAAAACACTGCCCCTATGTGCTCCACTGGTGAAATGTTTAATAATCTGTCAGGTTCATTTTCCTTTATTTATTATTTATTTATTTATTTATTTATTTATTCTTTTATACCGAGGATAACAGAATAAGCAATCATGTGCTTTTTTTTCATCCGGTCCCCGTGTGTATGCAGTTTTGTAAATATTGTCATCTGTTCCCTTTGATTTTTTTAGGGGGTAGGGGCTATTTGTGGTGAGGGGGGAGGGGGTATTTGGGTGTTTTCGTGCACTTTCTGTAGATCTCTGTCCTGTTTGTTTTTTGTTTTTGTCCTGTAGGTGTGTGCCAGAGTGAAGTCACAAAGCGTGAGTGATGAGGGCAGGAAGCAAGGCATAATTATGGGTGCCAGCTTTTTAAACGTGTGATTTTATTTATCTATTTATCTATTTATTTATTCTTTTGTATCGAGGATCATGGAATAGGCACTCATGTGCTTTTTTCATCCCTTCCCCGTGAGTATGCACTTTTGTCAATATTGTCATCTGTTCCCATCGGCACACAATGGCCTACTCTTACGAAAAGCGGAACAGGATTTAACGTGCGCGCAAGATGTTCTGCGTGCGTTCGCACACGGGGCCTCGGTTTACAGTTTCATCCGAAAGACTTTTGGGGAGAGTGGAGTCAGCACTGATGTTAACTCCAGGAGAAAAGTCCCCTCTAACTATCCCCTATCCCCTATCTATCTATCTATCTATCTATCTATCTATCTATCTATCTATCTATCTATCTATCTATCTATCTATCTATCTATCTATCTATCTATCTATCTATCTGTCTGTCTGTCTGTCTGTCTGTCTGTCTATCTATCTATCTATCTATCTATCTATCTATCTGTCCGTCCGTCCGTCCGCCCGCCCGCCCGTCTGTCCGCCTGTCTGTCAGCCCGTCTGTCTGCCTGTCTGTCTGTCTGTCTGTCTGTCTGTCTGTCTGTTTGTCTATCTGCCTGTATGTCTGTCTGCCTGTCTGTCTGTCTGTCTGTCTGTCTGTCTGTTTCTTTCTCTGTCCACCCTAAAACACACACACACACACACACACACACACACACACACACACACACACACACACACACACCACACACACACAGAGAAACATTTTTATGTTCATATTTGTCCCAGAAAACTCTTCTTCCTCTTTGCTTGATATATTATCATCATTGTCTTCATGGCCGTCAACTAACTTGGTAATTGCTTTTGTTCCAGCTGTGATGGTGATCAATAAACTCTACCTTACATGACCTTCTCTTTTTAATGCCGCCCTTTTCCATGACACCTTAGCGGCCCTAGCTGATAGTATGGTTTGGCAAATGACATATCAAAATCTGTGTGACTTTTGTCCGGCCGGATGTAAGAGGGATGTGTTTTGTTGTTGTTGTTGTTGTATTATTCTGTTTTGAACTTTTTGGTTATTTTTTTTTAACGTCCCTCTCTCACTGACAAACAAAAAAAACTAGGTCTGAAGAAGGGGAAAGAAAGAAAGAAGAAAGGAAGATTAAAAGAAAGAAAGAAAGAAAGAAAGAAAGAAAGAAAAAGAAAGAAAGAAAGAAAGAGAAAGAAAGAAAGAAAAGAAAGAAGAGAGAGAGAGAGAGAGAGAGAGAGAGAGAGAGAGAGAGAGAGAGACAGAGACAGAGACAGAGAGAGAGAGCGAGCGAGAGACAGAGAGAGAGAGAGAGAGAGAGAGAGAGAGAGAGAGAGAGAGAGAGAGAGAGAGAGAGAGAGAGAGAGAGAGAGGAGAGAGAGAGAGAGAGAATAGAAGAAAAGAAAGAAAGAAAGAAAGAAAAAAGAAAGAAAGAAAGAAAGAAAGAAAGAAAGAAAGAAAGAAAAGAAAGAAAGAAAGAAAAGAAAGAAAGAAAGAAAGACAGACGAAGGAAAGAGAGAAAGAAAGGAAAAGGAAAGAATGCAAAAAAAAGAAGAATGCAAAGAAGAAGAATGCAAAGAATGCAAAAAAAGAAGAATGCAAAGAAGAAGAATGCAAAAAATACAAAGAAGAAGATGATGATGAAGGAGACGAAAAAAAAGATCAAGAACAAGAGCAAGAATACAAAAAGAAAAAAAGAGACGAGATCGTAAAAATCCCCACCTTTAATTCACCAGACGCCACCAACATTCGAACCCACGACTTCAAGGACTCATGACATTGAACTCGGAACAGTGTTAACAACGCCGCTATAGCGGTTCGTCAATATTGCCGTTTCATTTCTGTCCACCATTGAACAGAGTTACAGGCGATAACTCATCATGATCAATGTCAGGGTAACAACATTGCCCATACTATACATTTTCAGCTCTGTAGCTGAAAGAGAGTGTCGCGGCTACAAACCAGCTGCCTGAAAAGCGATACGTTTAATCAGCCTTTAGCAAGCTTTCCCTTCAACATTGGCCCACAACCCTAGGGACAAAACTGACAGCTAGTGCGTTTAATTCTGTGACTGTAATCTGGCTGCTGTAGAAACCATGACCATTCATCCCACTGATGATCATACTTTAGTGGATTTTGTTTTATAGGTTTTTTATGCATACAGTGCCGATACGTTCTCCAGTTGAAGTTAAAAAAACTAAAGCCTTGGGGTTTGAAACTGAGGGTAAGCTGACATTCATTAATTTTGCATGCAAACCGGTTTCCATTGCAGTGCTGTTCGGTACCGTTGTTTGATTCTTTGTGGAAGAAAGAGAGAGAGAAAGAGAGAGGGAGGAGAGAGAGAGAGAGAGAGAGAGAGAGAGAGAGAGAGAGAGGAGAGAGAGAGAGAGAGAGAGAGAGAGAGAGAGAGAGAGAGAGAGAGAGAGAGAGAATGATGGATTGGAGGAGATTAAAAATGAATGTGTAAAGAGCGGGTTGTTTGAATATTGATAATCAATCTTGATTCTCTCAGTCTCTCTCCTTCTATGTGTCTGTTTCTCTCTCTCTCTCTCCTCCTCTCTCTCTCTCTCTCTTCTCTCTCTCTCTCTCTCTCTCTCTCTCCTCTCTCTCTCTGAATGTTGGGCATCTCCCCCAAAAAACAAACAAACAAGCCTGCAAATTTAAACAACCAAACAGCAAACAAAACTGTTTCATAAAATATTTTGACATGTCATATAGACACAACTCTCAACAACCAAAGACAGTTTACAATACTTCCATCAATTGTTTTCTTCAGGGTTTTCTTAAAGCTTTGTGTTGACCGGGCTGACTTGAAAAGAAAGATAAACTGTTCCATATTGTTCCGGCCCCAGAATAGGATAAAATGGTTTTAAATGGATTATTCAGATGTTTTGGAATAGACAGCTTGTGTATTTGTTTTTATCTAATTCGAAAATTTCCTTCATTTACTTTTGGTGCTATTCCGTGAACTACGTTGAACATACATCGCAACATTTATCAAAATTAGTCTGTCTTTGAATGGTAGAATGTAGAAGTCTTTGTGGTCAGCTCCGATCTATATATTAGTATTTAGCTTTATAAGTTTTATAGCTCTTTTACACGACGACATAGGTCTTTGGCATTTTATACAGAGATCACATCACTAATGAAGAAATGAAAACTAGAAGAAAAAATGCCATCGGTCCATATGAAGTGCTCCTAACTATAGTGAAAAAACGCAAGCTTAAGTAGTACGGGCACGTTACACGATCATCTGGACTGGCCAAGACAGTCTTACAGGGAACAGTAAGGGAGAGGAAGAGAAAGACAGAGGTAACGGTGGGAAGACAACATCAGAGAGTGGACAGGCCTTGGGTGGAACGACCTGCTACGGAGAGCGGAGGACCGTGGGGAGTGGAGGAGGCTGGTTGTAGAATCTTCAGTTGTGCCCCCACCGTCCACGGGACTACGGGACAGGTGAAGGTGAAGAAGACAGGTGCTTTATGTTACTTTCACTGGCGTTATCCCATAAAGTAGAGGCATAATTGATGAGAGATAACATCATTATGTGCGTGAAAGAATCTATTTCTAGCATGAAAATTTTTTAAAATTCTAAAGTTTTCATAGCCGATACATTCGTGTGGAAGTATTCTTTCCTCTACCTGTAATGTGGTCTGACCACGACAAGATTGACAAAACTGCACACACACGGGGACTGGATGTAAAAAAGCAAATAAGTGCTTATTCCATTATCCTTGATATAAATTGAAAGAATAATATAAAAAGCTAATCAATATTTGGTTGTATCTTGCTTACTAATTTATTGGGGTCAGTATGATTTAACTGAATTGAGATGTCATCGGCAAATAGTTCACACTTGAGCATTCTATAAACAGTGGTAAATCGTTTAATATGAATGAAAGAAAAGAGAAGTGGTCCTAACACTGATCCTTTGAGCACACCAAAGTTTAATGGAAGTAATTCAGATCTCTTGAAACTAATTTCAAAGAGTTGTTGACCTTCGTTTAGAAGTGATGCAAATCTTGTTTTGCTGCAATCTACTGTCACCACCACCACCACCACCACCACCACCACCATCACCAACACCACCAACACCACACCACCACCACCACCACCACCATCACCACCTTCCACCAAAAACAACAATGGCAAATCTATCTATCTATCTATCTATCTATCTATCTATCTATCTATCTATATCTATCTGTCTGTCTGTCTGTCTGTCTGTCTGTCTGTCTGTCTGTCTGTCTGTCCTGTCTGTCGCGTCCGTCCGTCCGTCCGTCGGTCAGTCCGTCCGTCCGTCTATCTATCTATCTATCTATCTATCTATCTATCTATCTATCTATCTATCTATCTATCTATCTGTCTGTCTGACGACCGTGAAATTTGCAAATATCTTTTCCACTCAAGGGTAACTTGAGTTTCAAACGGTAGCGAGTCGATAGCATTGATGCGGTCACGGCTTTCAGTCAGTCGTGCTTTCAGCTGTAAACACTATAAAACAGACCCACGTCACCTCTCTCATTCTTCCTGTTGCACCTTGTTGATACGATGATGATGATGATGATGATGATGATGATGATGATGATGATGATGATGATGATGAAGACAACGACGATGACGAAGACGACAACGATGAAGACGACGACGATGAATTTGTGGTGGTACACCACTGATTGTAGTGGTGATGATAATGACGATGAAAACGATGACGAGGATGAAGATAATGCCAACGACGTCAATGATGACTCTCTCTCTCTCTCTCTCTCTCTCTCCCCTCTCTCTCTCTCTCTCTCTCTCTCTCTCTCTCTTCTTGCTGTGCTGTGCTGTGCTGCCTGCCTTCTGTCTTTCAAACTAATGAATTGACAGTTCCAGCTTTTGGCCAAAGGGCACGTCACTCCAGAACTTGTTTGTGAAATGGAACAGAAAAAAATCAAGATAATCCGTTGACCATTTCATTTATTTATAGCCATTTATAGGGAAGAAAACCATTTGCTAACAAGCTGACTGCCTTTGTCCAAGATAATTTCCGATGATTTATCTGCGCGTCTTTCTTTCTTTTCTTTCCTTCTTGCCCGTCTTGCTTATTTAATTGTTGTTGTTTTATCAGAAGTTGTTTCGTTATTTAATCAACTGACGTAGGAACACAAGACGTCACTATGACGAAATGTTCGAATGCTGCATTAGCGAGAATTAATCGGGACAGATGTACGTGAAAGACTTTATCTATACTTCGACATGTTGTTTCTGTAACTCATCAAAGAAAAAAAAAGACAAAAAAAGCATTAAAGCACACACATGTGCACGTGCCTGTACTGTCTCTACCCTACTTGTCTCTCCCTGAAGAAAAGTATGTAAATGTTTACTCTGTTACCCTTGAAAAATAAAAATTATTCAATTCAATTCAGATGAGACTATAAACTGAGGTCCTGTGTGCAAACGCACGCAGAACATCTTGCGCACACGTTCAAAACTTGTTCTGCTTTTTTAAAATTTGATTTCTCACTTCATTTTTTATTTCGATAAGTATGGATTAGACTCATGTGCCGATTTACTTCCAGTCACCCAGTACATGCATGCAGTTTTGTACATTTTTTGTTATCCGCTCCTACCGCACACGTGAAAACCTGCATATGCTTACATACATGCAATAGTGTAACAGAGTGGACACATTTGATGTCCAACTCTGCACAAACCCCGGTACCACGGCACAGCCAGACATGGGATCTGCCTTAAAAGAAGCTGCTACATCTGCATTTCACCGTAAATGCGAAGTGTATCCAACCAAAGGTTTTCGACTACCACCCAAGGAAACAGAGCATCAGCACAGTTCGAAGATGTGTCTCAATTTAGTAACACGACGCTGCGACAGGGCTCTGATCGCATGGGAGGTAATCTACATTCCGCCCCATCACATCCGTAAGAAGGCGGAGAAGACAAGAGAAGA
>CM060340.1:41683679-41686179 GCA_030674155.1 Stramonita haemastoma
GAGAGAGAGAGAGTACACATAAAAATGAGAGTACAAGGGTCTAGACTACCCGAAATGATATATGTTCCTTTCTTCGTAAGTCAGGTCTCGCTGACGTCACTGGCAATTCCATTAAAAAATGGAATGATAATTGATTATAATTGTTCTCCTCACTCTGAAAAGTGACATTGTATTGTATTGTATTGTATGTATTGTATTGTATTGTATTGTATGTAGTGTAGTGTATGTAGTGTAGTGTAGTGTAGTGTAGTGTAGTGTAGTGTAGTGTAGTGTAGTGTAGTGTAGTGTAGTGTAGTTGTGTTGTGTTGTATTGTGTGTGTTGTGTTGCGTTGTATTGGTATGGTATTGTATGGTATGGTTATGGTATGGTATGGTATGGTATGGTATGATGTTGTATTGTATTGTAATGCATTGTATTGCATTGTATTGCATTGCATTGCATTGCATTGTATTGTATTGTATTGTGTTCTATTGTGTTGTATTTTATTGTATTGTAATGTATTGTATTGTACACCTCGTTCAGTCATAACATATTTCTCTGCGTGAAATTCGGGCTGTTCTCCTCCAGGGAAGTGCTATCCTTCTTTTTATTTTATTTTTTATATTTTTATACCACTTTATGTCACAGCATATTTCATCTGCGTGAAATTTTCCTATCTGCATGTGTATTTGTTTCCCTATCAGAGCGACTCTTTTTTTATTTTGTTTTGGACAAACTTTTGCCAGATAGAAATCTCTTGTTTCTGTAGGGGTTCTTTTACGTGCGCTAAATGCATGATGCACACAGGTCTTCGGTCTACATCTTATCCAAAGACTATCACCCAGACCACCATTCACAGTCTAGTGGGGGAGGGGGGGGGGAGTTTCGGACACAAACGGGGGTCGAAGTACCACACACTTCAAACCTGGACTTTTGGCTTACTAGGGTGGTGCGTTACCTCTAGACCACCCATCCACATGGGTTTTCTACTTTTACCTCTGCAGTGCTAGTGGACAGTATGAAATAGTTTATTGTGAACATTGTAGCACTGTGGACTGTCGGGCTCAATCTCTGTCTGTCTGTCTCTATATGTCTGTCTGTCTGCGTCTGTATGTCTGTCGTCTGTTTCTGTTCTGTCTGTCTGTCTCTGTCTGTCTGTTTGTCTGTCTCTGTATGTCTGCCTGTTTGTCTCTGTATATCTGTCTTTCTGTCTCTGTATGTCTGTCTGTCTCTGTATGTCTGTCTCCTTCTCCCTCTAGGAACTATAAATGATGTCCAACCTTTTGGAATAAATTCTCTGATTCTGATTCTCTCCAACCGTAGTCCACACGAAGTGCAAAGGCTGGGTCAAAACTTAATATGTATGTAACCCTTGAAAATAAACATCATCATCGTCATCACACACACACACACACACACACACACACACACACACACACACACACACACACACACACACACACACACACACACACACACACACACACACACACACGCACGCACTGCTTACTCAATGTACCATTTGGAAATAAAAGTTTGACTTTGACTTTCATACACACACACACACACACACACACACACACACACACACACACACACACACACACACACACACACACACACACACACACACACACACACACACACACTACCTACTCAATGTACCATCTGGAAATAAATGTTTCACTTTGATTTGACTTTGACTTTAACACACACACACACACACACACACACACACACACACACACACACACACACACACACACACACACACACACACACACACACACACACACTGCCTACTCAATGTACCATCTGGAAATAAATGTTTCACTTGACTTTGACTTTGACTTTAACACACACACACACACACACACACACACACACACACACACACACACGCACACGCGCACACACACACACACACACACACCAGACCAAAAAAAAAGAGCAAATCTTGGAGAAGGTGGGCGAGGACAAGTCTTTCAAGGCTGATCAGTCTGTGGACGGCAGAAGTATACATGGAAACTCTCCGTTCAGCAATGACCTGGGAATGCTCCAGTGATGTTCTACTCTCTGATCCGCTTTGACAAACCTATTTCCCTGGGCAGAACTGTGGTAATGAAAAACACAAGCTGGGGGTCAGCCAGGGTTGGGACTAGCTCGCTAAGCCTGTGAGTAATCCGAAATCATGGACTGTATAATTTTAGTTCATCAGAAGAAAACCTCACCTGCATCGGCGAAGAAGAATTCGAAAGAAGAAGAAGAATTGCAAGAGAGGAATTGCAAAGAAGAAGAAGAAGAAGAGAAGAAGAAGAAGAAGAAGAAGAAGAAGAAGAAGAAGAAGAAGAAGAAGAAGAAGAAGAAGAGAAGAAGAAGAAGAAGAAGAACAACAACAACAACAACAACAACAACAACAAAACAACAAAACAAAACAACAACAACAACAACAACAAAACAGGAGAAAGAGGATGGTGTGGCGAAATGGATTTTTTTAAAGTAGAAAATTACTTTTCTGCA
>CM060340.1:41691179-41718679 GCA_030674155.1 Stramonita haemastoma
ATTTCATTATAAGGTAGAATAATGGATATAGTTTAATAATCAATTAAAATCTCAAAAAGGACAACTTGACCCCACCTGCCTTTAATGGCTCCTAGCACAAAATTGGGTAATGTGCTAAGCGACTCATTCCGTGGGGGAGCGTCACAATTATTTGATGGTGCAGGGGTTGACAGATAAAAATAATGCCTTGTTTCCATTCTCCTGAAGATGGGGACTAATGCAGGAATGTTTCGTACCGCCTTCATCAAGACAGTGTGTCCTGGTATGTGGGGGGAAAAAACAAACAAACAAAACAAACTTGCGAATATTTACATCATCTGATAAATGTGCCGTGTCTAGTCTCATTACTATGTTAGATGTTTCATACCGTGCAACCTGAGAATTTTTTTTATATTCCTCGGCCACAGCTTTAAGATTCACTAATGGCGAGATTTTTTGCGTATTTATTTATTACCATTTTAAGACACAGCAGATTTCTCTGCGTGAAATTCGGCCTGCTCACCATGGGGAGAGCACGTTGTCACAAGTGCAGCGCCACCCATTTTTTTTTCTTTTTCCTGTCTGCAACTATTATTATTTTGTTTCTCTATCAGAGTGGGCTTTTTTTTCTTTAACAGAATTTTGCCAGGGACAACCCTCTTGTTGCCGCGGGTTCTTTAGCGTGCGCTATGACAATGATGTGTAACACACGGGACCTCGGTTTATCATCTCATCCGAAAGACTAGCGCCCAGACCACCACTTATGGTCTAATGGATGGGGGGAAAGTTTCGAGCCCAAACGGGCTTCGAAACCACCGCACACTCCGACCCGGATTTTTCGCTTTCTAGACAGGCGCGTTACCTGTAGACCACCGATCCACTGTGGTGGTGCAACCGGTTTTCCAACCATTAAGGTAGCTATATTCCGGACGATAATGTTTAAACGTGTCCCCCCTCTATCCTGCGTTAATGAAGATGCTGGTTGAAATTTGGGTTGTCAAGCCTCATTAATGTGTGAAATGAATTATTGGTTTCGTGTCGTTTGGTGTCACTGAGAGGATGTAAACTGAGAAATCTGCTGTTGTTGGGATAAAGGAAAGACTCTTTTCTTGTTACGCTGCGTTTCGTTATATTTGGTTTTATGTTGTTACGTAATTCTATCGTAATCACATGATATACGTTATAATTGTTGATACTACAGTATATTGTGACATCATAGTTGGAGCGTATTGTTTTGTATTGTATTTAATGCAACTGTTGAAAAAGTTCTCTATGTGACATCGTAATTGATATTATGAGTATGGCAACATGTGCTTCTTTCTTTGTTCGTGTAAAGTGTTTTGGGATATTGCAACATACGCCTACTATGGAAATATATCATTACTATTGTACATTGTTATTACTATAACATTCTCATTATTTAAAAAAATTCTTTATTCTTTTATTTCGAGGATAATGGAATAAGCGCTTTTGTGCTTCTTTGCATTCAGTCCCTTTGTGTAAGTGGTTTCATAAATTTTGTCATCCGTTCTCACCTGCACAGAATAGCCTACTCTTCCGAAAAGTGGAACAGGTTTTAACGTGTGCACAAGATGTCCTGCGTGCGTTCGCACACGTGACCTCGGTTTATAATCTCACCTGAAGGGTGTTGTTATCATTGTTACCATCATTTACTATCATTCTATTATCATTATCATATTAATTTTTTCATTGTTATTATCTTCCTTTCATTTATTATTATTATTATTATTATTATTTATTATTTTATTAATTATTATTATGTATTATTATTAGTATTATTATTATTATCACATCATCATTCATTAATATTATCATCATTATTATTATTATTATTAGCATTATTATTATTATTAATTAATTATTATTAGCATTATTATTATTATTACATTATTAATTATTAGCATTATTATTATTAGCATTATCACATCATCATTATTATCACGATTTTATTATTATGATTATCACTTCTTCTGCTCGTTCTTTTTCTTCTCCTCGTCCTCCTTTCCCCCCTCCTCTTCTTCATTTCTTCTCCCCTTCCTTCTTTTGCTTCCTTCCTTCCTTCTTCTTCAAATTGCTTTTCATGATCCTGCAGTATTGCACTGTACAATACTGTAATGTATTTTACTTTACTGCTTTTCTTTAATACATTTTTCTGTCAAACGAATACAAGGACAATTCTGTTAACATCTCTTTGTCAGAAATAATTCATGAATTATAGTAAGACAAAGGAAAAGGGGGGGGGGGGGAGGTGTTTTTTTTTTTTTTTTTTTCAAGATATAGCGCTATATAATTCCAAGTATTATTATTATTATATTATTATTATTATTATTATTATTATTATTATTATTATTATCATTATCTATTATTACTATTATTATCTATCATCATCATCTATTATTTTATTATTATTTATTATTATTATTATTATTATTATTTTATTATTATTATTACATCAATCTTTCTTTTCAAATATCGTATCACATAAGATTTCCGGACATCGGAATGCGGTGACCTAATGATTTGCAAAATGGTCACACACACACAAAATATCTCATATCTACTAATGAGCGTGTAACAACATACGCATAACATCGAAGCTCTAGCCCAGGACAACCCCCCCCCCCCCCCCTAAAAAAACAAAAAACAAACAAAACAAACAAAAAAACAAAACAAAACAAAACAAAACAAAACAACCCCCCCCCCCCAAAAAAAAAAAAAAAAGAAAAAAAAAGAGAATTCCACAATAGACCAATACACAAGATAGAATGTTTTTCTACTTAGTTAAGTATACATATTCATAAAATGCATCCATCCATACTCATAACATACATGTTTACGTTAACATGTTCCCTATAAGTCTGTCCACGCCCCCATCCCCTTCACACACACACACACACACACACACACACACACACACACACACACACACACACACACACACACCACACACACACACACGCACACATACTGCACATACACACATATAATACACAGTGTGTGCCGGTGAGAACAGATGCATAATTTCACAAAATTGCAACACACGGGGACTAACGTAGAAAAAGCATACGAGGGCTTATTACATTATCCTTGAATTAATAGAATAAATAAATAGAATAAGCAATAAATAAACACACAAGAAACACCACACAACACCCACACTACACACACACAACACAACACAGCACACACAGAATCACACACACAGAGTCACACATACACACACACACACACAACACACACGAACGCACACACACACACACACACACACACACACACACACACCACACACCCCACACACCACCACAACACAACACACACACACACACACACACACACACACACACACACGGCATCCTTGGACAGTGCCTTGCAGTATTGTTTGTGCAAGTCCTTTCGATCTTGTGACATGACCGTACGTTTTTGTCTTTTTTTTTTTTTTGCTTGTTCGTTTGTTAGGATTTTTTCTGCTTTTGTATTTTGTTCTTTAGATAGAAAAAAATTATTTGAGTTGATTTGATTTGATTTGATTTGATTTACACACACACACACACACACACACACACACACACACACACACACACACACAACACACACACACACACAATGACACATGCAGAAGACCTATTAGGGAGTAGGTGATAAATGGTCTGTTCGGTAAAAATATTCTTTACACAATTGGATTTAAACATGTGTGGATTATATCAAATTATCATTATTGCATCGGTTATAGCTATCTGTTCAAAGATAAGCTTGAGGTTATGTATTAAAATCAGATTTGGATCTACCAGAAGAAACAGTGTGCAAAGCTAAAATTTTATGATTTTGCTACCAAAGAGTACAGGATGGAACCATATTTAATAAACTATGAAAACAAATCCCATAAAATTACCTTTTGTAAATTTCGCATAAGTTGTCACAGTTTAATGATAGAGAAAGGGAGGCACCAAAATATGCTCAGAGAGGACAGAAAATGTAAAAAACTGTGACAAAATAGAAGACGAATTTCATTTACTTGATGAATGTGTCTTATATAATGAACTTAGAAACAATTTGTTACTAAAGATTAAAACAAGAGACAATGAATGTAAACAATGTATAGATAAGTTAAGCGACATAATCACAGTTGATATCTATCAAGCAGATATCATTAGATATGTCTATGAATGTATGGAGAAACGAGACAAAGAAAAGTAGAATGCAACATGTTTTTAGTGGACATCATTTGGGCAGAAAAATAATTAAAACTGATGTTTGTTTTGTTGTGTCAAATAGGTCTGCATGACTTAAATGGCAATAAATATTCTGAATCTGAATCTGAATCTGAATCTGAATCTGGAACCATGTGCAGAAAGCATATTAGGTGCAGTCAGGTAAGTAACTGGGGTGGCTGGGTGGTGTGGTGAGACACTCACAGGTCTAGAAGGCTACCATTCCATTTATTGTTGTTGTTATTATCATTATCATTATTATTATTATTAAATATCAGTTGATCTCCATTTGAACCCAAATTTGTCCCCACACATTAGACCATGACAGATGTGGGTTTTTTGTGTTGTTTGTTTTTTTTCTCCTCTTTTCTGTGACGTTCCTATCACCGCTCATTTCAATTTCCCCGCCACCGCCATAGCCAGGTTCGTTATGTCGCATCCTCAGGATCGGAAGTTCACAGGGAGCCCATCAATATTCATTCCGCCACCAGCCAGAGGGGCCCTGCACTGCTGCTGGGTCACTTTGGTGGTGTTCAGTGGTGTCTGTTCTGAGCTAACATACGCAGGACACCACCTACTAAGCCCCCTACTAATGGAAGTATTAGCTCGGTCGCGGAGCCAGACTGAGTGAGACGCCCACTCGAGGTGGTGACCACCACAACGTCTGAGCTCCAACGACCGTCCCCCAGCGAACCTCCAACCCCAAAGGCTTTGACACAAATTCACCACAGGCACAGAAGTGAATGGGGAAACCAAATCTGAGGTCACCAAGAGACCAGAGCAACAGGGGCCACCGAATCAGAGGCAATGTGATGATCGGTGATAATGGGGATGATGTAATGCTGCTGCTATGGAAGTGCATCTGCTTTGAGACTGCTTGACAGGGTTGTTGGCCTTCTCTACGCTTACTTCCTTAATATACACGGGGTCCACCGGACACGGATACGGATACCTGCAGTGTTGGTTAGGTAACTTGAGCAACACTCAAATGCGCATGCGTAAAGTGGATGAAGCTCGACTGTGTGGTCCCAGTCTCCCCACTGAGCCCACAGCACGCTCACTCTGGGTAGGAGCCGACCGGAGCCCGAAAAATCCTATGACTCTTATGGAATTGGAACCCGCGACCTTTCAGTCCAAAATCCAAGGCGCTAACCACTGCGCCATGGCAGCTGGTTGACAGATTTTTTTTAAGTCGGTGGCGCTGCTCTTGTGGCGAGACGCTCTTCCGAGGATAAAGAGCTGATCAGCTCAAATCTCACACACAGAAAACTATGCCTTGACTTAACAGTAGTATACACAACATTACACTACACTACACTACGGCACAATGCAAAATGACACAACACACAAAACAATATACCAAATATAACGCCAACTGATACAACAACATAACACAAAACAGAACAACATCATTATTACGACACAACACTACACACCACAAATCCTTCATCATCCGATATATTATCTACAAAATCCTTTCCCCATGTCTCTCTGTGTAGACTAGTCATTAATTAAACAACAGCAAAAAGCAGCAGCGGATTACACCAATTCCAGAAATAGTGCCCAACTGACGACAGCCGTCTGCCTTATCCAACTTATTTTATTATACAAGCACCCTCCCTGTCCCTAACTACGCTTTAATCCGTAATGATCGGAGGGCAAAACTCTCCATAAGAACAAGGGTAAACCCAGGGGTCTCAGACAGTCTCCAATCACAGTATGTCCTTGAGGGGGTGAAGGAAAGTTGACAGATTATTATCACACACACACACACTGTACAGATTAATATCACACACACCACAACACCACACACACACACACACACACACACATCACACAGACACAACACAAAAACACACACACACACACCACACACACACACACACACACAACACACACCACCACCACGCACACTGTACATGTGGTTTCACACTAATTCAACTCCACCCAGAAAACATGGTTTCAAAAAAGCAAACAATTTATTTTCTTCATTGTTGCCGATTTAATCTGAGGAACGAAGCAGAAAAACTGAGGAGTTTTCAGCAAATTGATGGAAAAAAAAACAGCTCAGAGAGGCGGAAAGGGGCCACTAAGTCGGAGAGTTTCATTGGCTTAGCGCTCGACTAATGGCAAGCTGCGCACAGTCTGATGGGTTTTTTTATCCACCTACATAAGCATGCAGGAAGTAGGCCTACGCATGCGCGGTAGTCGCGTGTGACTGATTGAGTGCAACGCGCTTTGATTTGCTTGCTTTACACGATTTACGCTATATAAATTCCGATAATTATTATTATTATTATATTGTACACGTATGAATACATACATACATACATACATACATACATACATACATACAACATACATACATACATACATACTATACATACATACATACATACATACATACATACATACATACATACATACATACATACATACATACATAACTTGTATACATACATACATACAACATACATACATACATACATACATACATACATACATACATACATACATACATACATACATACATACGAACATACATACATACATACATACTTGTATACATACTACATACCTACATACATACATACATACATACATACAAATACATACATACATACATACATACATACATACATGGCGTGCACACTTAATTATACACGTAGGCACGCACGTGAAGGAGCCGCAGGCGCACAAGCATGCACATGTGCAGACATAACAGAGAGAGAGAGAGAGAGAGAGAGAGAGAGAGAGAGAGAGAGAGAGAGAGAGAGAGAGAGAGAGAGACACACACACACACACACACACACACACACACACACACACACACACACACACACACACACACACACACACACACACACTGTACAATTGCTTGCATCATACGCTTTCAAACTTAAAAAAAATCAACTCAACTCAGAAAACATCGTTTCACAAAAAAAAGCAAACACATTTATTTTCTTATTGTTGCCGATTTAATCTGAGGAACTAAACAGAAAAATTGACGTGTTTAGAATGTTGTAGTTTGTTTCTTCTTTCTTTGCGTGTGTGCCCCCAAACTTTGTCTCACATAAAGGGAGAAAGCTGATGTGGTTTGGTCACACAAAGCAAACCTAGCAAAAACCATCTGCAAGGAACATTGATGGCAGAGAAAGAGGCCGCAAAGAAATCTGGTACAACATCAAGATGGACGCACCTACACACTTCTACTAGCACACGATCGTGAAGCATGAAAAGACTTTTTGCGTCTTCTCTCATCCCCCCCTACGTCCTTTGGACATGGACTGAGTGATGAGGAGTGAGTTTTGTCTGCAAGGTTCATACATAAGATTTTCCTTCTTTATCTTCTCTTTGTTACAGAAAGGAGAGAAGAGCCGAGTGGCTAATGCACTGGATTAGTGTTTTGATGGAGATTGGAGGACATGGGTTCAAATCTCGAACACTTCATCGTTCCTGGGGATTTTTTTTCAACCCCGGGCAGCTTACACTGGCTCCAACACCACTCCCCTGCACGTCCTTCAGAGGAGACTGTAAATCAGGTTCCTGAGTGTGAACACACACAGCACAGAACAACACAGAACAACACAGCCCAGAACAACAAAGAACAGACATAAACATACACAACACAGCACAAGCACAGAACAGACACACATAAACATACACAACACAGAGCACAACAGCACAACACAGCACAGACCAGAACAGAACAACACAGTACAGACGCACAAACATACACAACACAGAACACAACAGACACACATAAACATACACAACACACAGCACAGCACAGACCAGAACAGAACAGCACAGACAGACACACATAAACATACACAACACAGAACAGAACAGACCAGAACAGACACACATAAACATACACAACACAGAACAGAACAAAACAAAACACACACATAAACATACACAACACAGAACAGTACAGGACAACATTGCGCTGGCAATTTGACGACCCGGGTTTGATTCCCTTTCGAGGGGATTTTTTCCCCTGGAGTTAACATCAGTACTGATTCCACTCTTCCCAAAAGTCCTTCGGATGAGACTGTAAACCGAGGCCCCGTGTGCGAACGCACGCAGAACATCTTGCGCACACATTAAATCCTGTCCCGTTTTTCGGTAAAGTAGTCATTGTGTGCCGTGGGAACAGATGATAAGATTTTCAAAACTGCATACACGCGGGGACTGGGTGTAAAAAAGAACATAATGTGCTTATTCCATTATCCTCGATATAA
This sequence comes from Stramonita haemastoma, assembly GCA_030674155.1. Lineage (NCBI taxonomy): Eukaryota > Metazoa > Mollusca > Gastropoda > Neogastropoda > Muricidae > Stramonita > Stramonita haemastoma. Next base: position 41,699,635 of record CM060340.1, read on the forward strand.
AAAGAATAAAAAATAAAATAAAATAAAAAATAGCTCAGCGTATGCAGTGTAACCATTCACAGACAAAGCAAAGAGAACAAGAAATCCCAAACAGCACTGACAGGCAGTAAGGCACTGAAGCCATTGCACATATGCTCACACACACACACACACACACACACACACACACACACACACACACACACACACACACACACACATCCTCCCTCCATCAATCTCACTTTGAGTGAACAGACGTAAAATCGAAGCAACAACAACCCACACAACCACAACACACACACACACACACACACCACACACCACCACACACACACACACACAGAGGACTTGTGTGGGTGTGTTTTAGTATTAAAAAAAAAGTGCTGCACTGTCGTGTCGCCATGAACCTGACAGTCTTCTGTACCCGTAGATGTTCTTTCAACACTGTCACCATTTGCTTACACACAGTTATTTCAACCAAAAGTAACTAAAAAAAACCCCTCTTTCCCCCCCTAAAACCCCCCCCAACAAAATTAAAAATCAAACAAACACAACGCGTGCGCGTGCGCGCGCGCGCACACACACACACACACACAACACACACACACACACACACACACACACACACACACACACACACACACACAACACCGCATACAAAAAAGAAAAAAAACAGCTTTAATATTGAATATCCTTCAAAAAAAAAAAAAAAAAAAGAAAAATTATTTTAAAAAATACCCCACCCCCTAAGAAGACAACATAACAACAACCCCCCCCCACCTCAAAAAAGAAAACTAAACCATAACCAAAACCAAAATAAAACCACAAACTACTGTGAGTATTCTTTGCTGAGAAAGGATGGGGGAGACTATAAAGACCAAGTCTGTGAGGTCACTTTGAGAAAAGCAACAGGGAGGAGGGGCTACGATGACGTCAGCAGTGGTCTGTGACGATATTTGACGTGACGTAAGAGGATGACGATGGCGCGGGTGTGACCCCTGGGATTCGGCTAGCGGCAGCAATCTGAAACACAAGACACTGTCCTCCCCAATTTCTGACCAATATGGGGCACAGGCACATACTGACACAGACGCATGCACGCACGCATACACACATGCATGTATGTACGTACGTACGTACGTACGTACACACACACACACACACACCACATACACGCGCGCGCACGCACACACATGCGCACGCATGCACACACACATACACACATACACACACACACGCACGCACAGAGTGACACGCATGCACACACACAGACACAAATAGACACAACAACACACACAACACAAACACACTTATCCACGCGCACACACACAGACACAGACACAAATAGACACACAGAAACACACAGCACAAACACACTTTCCCACGTACACACAACACACACACAGACACACTTACCCCCCCCCCCCCCACACACACACTCACTCAAAACACACACTTACCCCCCCCCCCCCCACCTCCTATACACACCCTCCCTCCATAATCGCAACCAACCCCAGTCCCCGGAAACACCCTCCTCCCAAAACCACCCCCACCACAAACCATACCTCAATCCTTAGCCAGCCATCACCTCCCGCCCCCCCCCCCACCAACCCATATCCAACCCTAACCCCCTTTACCCCCCTCCCTCCCATCCTCCTCCTTATCTGACAGTTGGGGGGGGGGGGGGGGGGGGGGGGGGGATAGCCTAGTGGTCAGAACATTGCGCTCGCAATTTGACGACCCGGGTTCAATTCCCGTTCGAGGAGATTTTTCTCCTGGAGTTAACATCAGTGCTGACTCCACTCTCCCCACAAGTCCTTCGGATGAGACTGTAAACCGAGGCCCCGTGTGTGAACGCAGGTAGAACATCTTGCACACACGTTACATCCTGTTTTGCTTTTCGTAATAGTAGGCCATCGTGTGCCGGTGGGAACAGATGACATTTACAAAACTGCACACGCACGGGGACTGGATGTAAAAAAGCACACGAGTGCTTATCCCATTATTCTCGATATAAAAGAATAAAATAAAAAAATAAATAATTAAAATACAGTTACCGAGGCTGGTCGGGCTTCTGCCAGTTTTTCCTTGGCATCCGTGGACATATTCAAGCTGCAAATGATAAAAAGAAAAAAATCATTATTTAAAAAAACAACAACTGTGTATTGTTTTTTCCATTGTTCATATATTCTTTCCTACCATTTGATTCAAAGATAAAGCTTCATATGATAACAGTAATAATATTAGTATTCATGATGATGATGATGATGATGATGATGATGATGATGATGATGATGATGATGATGATGATGATGATGATGATGATGCTGCTGCTGCTGCTGCTGCTGCTGCTGCTGCTGCTGCTGCTGCTGCTGCTGCTGCTGCTATCGATTCCATGACTTTAAAGTGGGCACGTCACACGATCATATGGACTGGCCAAGACAAGTCTTACAGGGAACAGTAAGGGGAGGGAGAGGAAGAGGCAGACAGAGGAAACGATGGGAAGACATCAGAAAGTGGACAGGCCTTGGGTGGAATGCCCTACTACGGAGAGTGGAGGACCGTGGGGAGTGGAGGAAGCTGGTTTCAAAATCATCAGTTGTGCCCCCCAGGCCACGGTCCACGGGACTACGGGACAGGTGAAGGTGAAGGTGAAAATATATAATAAAAAAAGGGAAAGGAACACAACAAACAACAAAATCATAGCAACAACACTGGCAATAATAATCATCATAATCAGAATGATAACAGCCATAAGAATAATTACGAAAGTAACGACACTTCTGCTAATGATGATGAGGTTTGCAACAAAAAACATATAGTAGTCTAGTTGATAGGCGGTGGGTGCATACACACACAGCAAAGAACGTGGAATGAGGAAAAATGATCAATATATATATATATATATTATATATATATATATATATATATATGTATATATATATATATATATATATATATATATATATATATATATATATATATATATATATACCGTAAAATCCCTAGCATACGCCCCCCCCCCCCCCCCCCTGTGCACTGATTTAGGGCAAAATTGGGGGTGGGCGTTTGCTAGGGACAGACCCCTTTGCACAAAGCAATTTTTGTGCTCAACCGTGTAATTGAGTGAATAAAAACCTCGAAAGCATGTCAGTTAGGTCGTGTGAGTAGGAAGTTAAGGAAAATAGAAAAAACGGGACTTTGCGGCAAAGAAGGCCAAGGGTTCCATCGCTTTCCGTTGTGGGTCCTTGTTTCGCAATACCCTGCCATCAGATATTTCATCTTCCAGATAATGCAGCACACCTTGGTCGACATGTACAGATCTAACTGCTGGTCCTTTTGACAGTTTCCGTTTTTGTTTGTCTTTTTTGTACTGCTGTTCAAGTCTATCTCTGTTTTCACTCCATTCCCTGATCCTCTTCCTATCCACAGAAAACTCACGGGCACACTCCGAAACATTTCCACCTGCTTCGTTATCCAGATACTGGAGGGCTTCCAATTTGAAAGATTCTTTCAAATTTGGAGCCCTTTTTTAAGATACAGTGTAAGACTGTCGCTTCGGCATTTTGCAAAAATGGCTCAGAGAGATTGAAGAACCAATTTCCGGCCATCAGGAAGTGTCGTCAAAGTACCGGTACGTCACTGACAGACAAAAGAAATCAGTGGAAAAAATGCCATAATTTTAAGTAACTTTGTTGGGGATGGGTGGGAGTGAGGAGAGGGGACAAAGAATAAAAAAAAAAGAAAAGAAAAGAAAACAAGAAAAGGTAAAGAAGGGGGAAAAGATGACTTTCAGAACAGTCTGCACACATCCTAGTGAAAGTGAGCATAGTCTCGTTAAAAAAAGCAGGGTGGGCGTTTGCTAGGTAGTTACCCCTGTGCACAACTTTTGGCCCAAAGTGGGGGGTGGGCGTTTGCTAGATGGTGGGCTTATGCTAGGGATTTTACGGTATATATATATATAAAAGAAACAACCAACCTGGTAACAAAACTACGCCCCTCCCCCCGCACTTACCCACAAACAACCTTCAAAAAAAAGGAAAACGGATGTACCGCTCAAAGCAAACACGAAGCTAAACCAAAGCCAAGATAAAGGAAGATAACTGGTGATGTTGAGATAACAAAGGACTGTATAATTTCTTGCCTTTCCCTCCTCAGGGAATTGGAATGCAGGCATACAAATGCATAATTATTATTCTGCTTATACACACGTGCGTACGTGTGCTCGTAAATACATGCACAAGCTCCTCTCTCTCTCTCTCTCTCTCTCTCTCTCTCTCTCTCTCTCTCTCTCTCTCTCTCTCTCTCTCTCTCTCTCTCTCTCTCTCTCTCTCTCTCTCTCCTCTCATCACACACACACACACACACCACACAAATTGTGCTCGTGATCTGCTGACCTGGGTTCGAATCTCGTTCAAGAGGATTTTACCTTTGGAGTTAACACCAGTGCCGACTCTACTCCCCTCTAAAGTCCTTCAAATGAGACTATAAACCAAGGTCCCAAGGGTGAAGGTACACAGAACATCTTGTGCATATGTTAAAACGCATTCTGCTTTTTGGAAGAGTTGGCCAATGTGTGCCAGTGTGAACAGATGACAAAATTTACAAAACTGCATTCACACAGGGACTGGATGTAAAAAAAATAAAAGCATGAGTGCTTATTCCCTTATCGTTATCCATGCGCCATGTAACAAAGTATCTCAACACATTACATAACACACAAAGAACTTTTTTTTTCGTTTACATAATTCAAGTCTTTTTTTGTATGTTTTACAAGTTATTTCCGATAGCACTAAGAATTTTTTTTCTTGTAAAAGGATGAACTTAGGGTGAAAAATCAAAGGGCGTTAATGACCTGAAATAATCCAAGTCGTCAGGCAGACGGAGTTGCTCCTCTTTCCTCACTTCTTCCATCTCCTCCAATTGGTCTTTGAGTTCCACGTGGTATTTGGCTGTCAACAGACATACTGCCATCAGTAACCAACATATCATCAGATAACCATCACACAGACATATTACATGCCATCAATAACAAACATATCAAATCACCATCACACAGACATATTGCCATCAATAACAAACATATCATCAATCACCAGCACACACACATATTGCCATCAGTAACCAACATATCACCAAATCACCATCACACAGACATATTGCCATCAATAACGAACATATCATCAAATCACCATCACACATACAGACATATTGCCATCAATAACAACATATCATCAAACCACCATCACACATACAGACATATTGCCGTTAATAACGAACATATCATCAAATCACCATCACACAGACCAACAGACATATTGCCATCAATAACGAACACATCATCAAATAACCATCACACAGACAGATATACATATTGCCGGCCATCAATAACGAACACACACAGACACACACAGACACACACGCACGCATACACACAGACACACACACACATGCGCACCGCGTGCGCACGCACACACCACGCACGCGCGCGGACACATACACACACACAACACACACACACACACACACAACACACAACACAACACACACACACACACACACACACACACACACACACACACACACACACACACACACCACACACACACACACACACACACATACATACATGCATGTAAGTCTGTACAGGAAGGAGAAAAATATAAGAAAAAAAGCTCAAACGCAACTACATCCAAGGGCTACAAGAAAAACCTACAAAAAAACCCAGACCAAAAACAAGCACATCTATCTGTCTGCCTGTCCGCATGTCTGTCTGTCTGTCCGCATGCCTGTTTGTCTGTCCGCATGTCTGTCTGTCCTCATGTCTGTCTGTCTGCTGTCTGTCCGCATGTCTGTCTGTCTGTCTGCCTGCTGTCTGTCCGCATGTCTGTCTGTCCGCATGTCTGTCTGTCTGTCCGCATGTCTATCTGTCTGTCCGCATGTCTGTCTGTCCGCATGTCTGTCTGTCCGCATGTCTGTCTGTCTGTCTGCCTGCTGTCTGTCCGCATGTCTGTCTGTCCGCATGTCTATCTGTCTGCTGTCTGTCCGCATGTCTGTCTGCATGTCTGTCTGTCCGTCCTCTGTCTGTCCGCATGTCTGTCTGTCTGTCAGCATGTCTGTCTGCTGTCTGTCCGCATGTCTGTCTATCTGCATGTCTGTCTGTCTGTCAGCATGTCTGTCCGCATGTCTGTGTCTGTCAGCATGTCTCTGTCTGTCTGTATGTATGTATGTATATATATATATATATATATATATATATATACATATATATATATATATATATATATATATATATATATATATATATATATATATATATATCTGCACAGTAACGATAATCAATGCAGATGTAGAAGATCTCTTCTGATATTTCTGTGAGATCTGAGAGCAGCAGAGGAGAGGAAAACAACATCCTCACTTCGACCAGCACCCCTCTTCTTCCCCCGCTCTTTTAATGGCCAGAGTGTAAAAATACACTTTGAAAGATCTATCTCCGGTCCACCTTTTGAATTTGTATGGTTATTTATTCCAGACAAAAGGTAGAGTTTTGATTTCTGAATACATTTTCATCGCTAAGTGCATTAGGAACAACAATTGTTTGGTGGTGGTGGTGGTGGTGGTGGTGGTGGTGGTGGTGGTGGTGGTGGTGGTGGGGTGTTACTAAAAAGTGAACACAATTTTGACGCCAGTTTCTCTCATTTGTTTTTTCTTTTTGTGTGAGAGTGGGGTGGGGTGGGTTAGTTACTGAATATAATGGAATGATAACTGAACAACTTAGTTTCCATGCACCATATAACATGGTATCTCAACACAATAGCATAGAACAAGTCTGTTTTTCGTTTACGTATTCCAAGTCTTTGTTCATGTGCGTTTTACATGTTATTTCCGATAGTACTGATCATTTTAACCCATTGAGCTGAGGGATCTTACCTGTTAAAGAAAATAATTTTTCACACTTCATAGTATTGATGTTTGGATGTTTGTCATGTCATGTCTGCCTGTGGTCCCTTCTGGGGCATAGGCCGCCAACTAGCTGTCTCCAGGCATCTCGGCTCTGGGCTAGGCGTTCCAGTTGTCCCCACGTCTTGCCCATCTTTTTCGCATCTGCATCCAGGTCCCGGCGCCAGGTATTTCTAGGCCGCCCTCTCTTTCTTTTCCCTTGTGGATTCCAGGTGAGAGCTTGTCTTGTGATGCTGGATACAGGTTTCCGTAGGCTGTGTCCTATCCATCGCCAACGTCTCTGTAGGATTTCTTTCTCAACAGGCTGTGTTTGGATGTTTATTGACACGTTTTTTTTTATCAATTCTTGGACGAGGTTCATTCAACACTGGACCAAATAAGATGTCACCGACCCTTATTGCATTTTTTTGCAGCGCCTTTCACCTTTTGTGTTTTTTTTTAGTTCCTTCGAAACGGAAGGTATTATTAACCGGCAGATTGTTGATTGTGCAAAACTGAACGAAGAAACAGCAAACGGAACATCTTCTGAAGTCGCAGTGTGGCTGCCTGTATGGGAGATCTGTGAAAACAGCATAGACGCCAGATTCTAATCCAGTGTCAGCTCTCACAGGGAATCTCCGCTGTGATGAGTGAGGCAGGGTGAAGTCTCTGCTCTGGGCGACCTCCAGGGTGTTTAAAATACGAATGGTCCGCATTTTGAAAGAAAAGTGAAGATGTCCTTAACCTATGTGGTCTAAAGGAGCGAGGCATCAGAGCCCTTTCAGCTTCTCTAGGGGCCAGCATATTGAGGGCGGCGCCCATCTCCTCTCCCTCACTGCTTTACCTTCCCTGACCTTAAAGAGGGAAGGTACCCATTGACAGCTGGGTGATCTGGGGGAACTGTACTGAAACCAAGGCGCACAAAGGTCACTCATCCACTAGGTAACCACGCTCGATGCTGTTTGACCTTAGCTTAGGGAAAGCGAGTGCTCTGACCACTGAGCTATCCTGTCCTGTAACATTACAAGTATAGAACCTAAAGTCTGACTCTCTCCAATTTAATTTGTTTACACTGAGAATCCCAAGGTATCCCGTTGCAGCCCAAGCTTGTGAATGAAAACAGAAAACAGCTACATCACCTACAACTAGGCATGCTTTGTATGACGCACATCAAAATGTACACCTTCTGTTGCAACCATGTCCCCATACGCACTCTCTTTACATTACAAAAAAAACGACTTTAAAAACATACGGCTTGTGTGACGAATGATTTACCATAACATCTCCGAATCCTTCATTGGTTCTCATTCATCCAATTACAGCTCTTTTAGGGGGGTGTTGCAGTCCAGGCCTTAAAACACTGACAGTTTCTTTAGCTCCGCTGTCTAAGAGCTTGGAATAGCTTTCAAAAGATTACGGTTCGATTCCCTTCAACCCAAAATAAGCCCTGGAGATTTCGTTGGTCCTGTTTATGTGTCGTTGCTGTGACTGCATGGTTAGGGGTTAGAAAGGTCCATTTCCTATTGGGATCTTTGTGGAGAACACTTCCTCTTGACCAGGCCACCAAGGGTGAACGTTTGATGTCAAATGAGGACTGGGAGAAGATGCTTCAGATGTCAGACCTTGTGAGGAAGTTATTCTCCTACACTTAATAGCCAGCCACTCCTGTACATCTACCGCTGTTTAAAGCTGGCCCCTGAGTGGACACACACAGATGTTAAAAACACTGGTAAAAAAAACCCCAAACCCATTCATCAATAAATAATCTATACTGGTAAGCAAGAAGGATATCAAAAGCCTACCCCGCAGGAAACTCGACCGAGTTTTGCAACATCAAAAGGGTCCAGTTTGTTTTTAAAATGACCTTACAAGTGCACTGGTCCTCAAGGAAATTCGACCGTTTTGCACAGAAAAAGGATCAAGTGTGTTTTTAAATCTACCTTAAGAGTGTACTGAGCTTTTCCTTCGTTGCTGCTGCTGCTGCTGCTGCTGCTGCTCTTGTTGATTTGTTTTGTTGTTGCCATTGTTGTTGTTGTTGGCATGTATTGTGGAGGGGTGGATAGATGGGGGACGAGGGAAGGGGTTAGAGAAAAGAATGAAAAGAAATCTTCGGCCGATGCACAGCTATGAATAAAACTCTATTGGCGAAGGTAGATATCACAAAAGTGACACACACACACACACACACACACACACACACACACACACACACACACACACACACACACACACACACACCCTACCCTCAATCTCCACCTCTCTAACAGGTCTGGCTGATCCTTCAAATGGCCGAACACATCCGGGTACCGCTGCACCAGGGTGCTCAGTGTGACGTCAGGATGACTTAGCACCTCCAGGGCACTGCCACATGACACATGACACATAACAATGACACATCACACATGACACATCACACATGACACATGACACATAACAATGACACATCACACATGACACATCACACATAACACTGTACATCAGGTCAAAGAAGTCCACATAGAAGTCAAAGATCCACATCAGGTCAAAGAAGGCCACAAGAAGTCAAAGAAGCCCACATGAGGTCAAAGAAGCCCACATGAGGTCAAAGAAGTCCACATGAGGTCAAAGAAGCCACATGAGGTCAAAGAAGGCCACAGAGTCAAAGAAGTCCACTGAGTCAAAGACGCCCACATTAGGTCAAAAAAGGCCACATGAGGTCAAAAAGTCCACATGAGGATAAAAAGTCCACAAAGAAGTCCACATAGGTCAAAGAAGTCCACATGAGGTCAAAGAAGTTAAGTCCACATAAGGTCAAAGTCCACATAAGGTCCACATGAGGTAAAAAAAGAAAGTTAAGTCCACATAAGGTCAAAGAAGTCCAAATAAGGTCAAAAAGTCCACATAAGGTCAAAGAAGTCCACAAAGAAGTCCACATGAAAGGTCCACAAAGAAGTCCACATAGGTCAAAGAAGTCCACATGACGTCAAAGAAGTTAAGTCCACATAAGGTCAAAGTCCACATAAGGTCCACATGAGGTAAAAAAAGAAAGTTAAGTCCACATAAGGTCAAAGAAGTCCAATAGGTCAAAAAGTCCACATAAGGTCAAAGAAGTCCACAAAGAAGTCCATATGAGGTCAAAGAAGTCCACATAAGGTCAACAAGTCCACATGAGTCAAAGAAGTCACAGAGTCAAAGAAGTTTAAGTCCACATAAGGTCAAAGAAGTCCACATTAGGTCAAAGAAGTCCAAAGTCAAGTCACAAATCATCACAAACACACTAGTCACAAAACACACACACAACATCACACACACACACACCACACACACACACACACACACACACCACGACCACGCACCACGCACGCACGCACGCACGCAGACGCAACAAGCAAAATTTGCTTACTCAATGTGCTATCTGGAAATAAAATTTTGACTTCGGCGTTGACTTTGACTCAGAATTACACACACACACACACACACACACACACACACACACACACACACACACACACACACACACACACACACACACACACCACACACACAAACAAAGTTATTGCCTACTCAATGTACTTTCTGGAAATAAAATTTTGACTTTGGCGTTGAGTTTGACTCACTCACTACTCACACACACACACACACACACACACACACACACACACACACACACACACACACACACACCACCACCACGCACGCGCGCGCCGCACGCCGCACGCGCGCACGCACCGCACACACAAACACACACACAAGATTGATGGAAAAAAGCAAATCGATGCTTACTCAATGTACCATCTGGAAATAAAAATTTGATTGATTGATTGATTGATTGAAGATTTAACTCCTTTCATCCCTTTTGGTGCATGGAGGATACCAAACAAATTCAAGCACGATAAACACAAAATGACAGACAGACAGACAGACAGACAGACAGACAGACAGACAGAACAGACCGACCAGACAGACGGACGGTCAGACAGACAAACAGACAGACAGACAGTCAGGCAGACAGACAGAAAGACCGACAGACAGCAGCCAGCCAGCCAGACCGACCGACCGACCGACCGACCGACCAGACCAGACAGCCAGCCAGCCAGCAGCAGACAGACAGAGAGACAGACATCACTGACGTCATCTGGTTGGGGTTGTGGCTGTCGTTGAGGTTGAGCTGACGTCGCCAGCGGAAGATGGGCTGGGAGAGGGAGCGGAGAAGCTGCAGGTTCTGCTCCACCCCCTCCTTCATCCGTACAGACCTCCGGTACCTCCCCTCCCCCACACACACCCCGCCTCGTACCCTGAGAGAATGAATGAATGAATATGAATGAATGAATGAATGAATGAATGAATGAATGAATCAATAGAATGAATATGAATAATATAATTGAATAATCTTTATTTTCCAAGGGTTACAGAGTAAGCATTACATACTTTTTTTTCCTCCGGCCCTTGCCCTGATCAGGGAATAAAGCTAAGAAACCCCCTCCCTACCCCTACATACCAGCATCACCACCAACAGCAGTTCAACCAAGAGAGAGAGAGAGAGAGAGAGAGAGAGAGAGAGAGAGAGAGAGAGAGAGAGAGAGAGAGAGAGAGAGAGAGAGAGAGAGAGAGAGAATGAATTAAAAAAAAATTCTTTTTATACCGAGGATTATGGGATAAGCACTCTTGTGCTTTTTTCTTTTTACATCCAGTCCCTGTGTGTATGCAGTTTTGGAAGTGTCATCTGTTCCCACCGGTACACGATGGCCCTTTCTCTTACGAAAAGCGGAACAGATTTAACGTGTGCGCAAGATGTTGTGTGTGTGTTCACACACAGGGCTCGGTTTAAAGTACATACAGGTTGCTAAAGTAGATCCCAGAATTTTCATCTTTTGACGCCACTTGATATCATAAAACTCCTCCTTGCCATATTTGTGCAAGCCGATCCACATGGCCTCACTCTTCTGTTTGTTCACAGATAAACCAGAGAATTTTGAAAAGTAGAAGATAAGTGTCGAGCATTTTTAAATCAGATATATTCTTCTACGAATAAGGTAATATCATCTGCATACATATACTTTTAGAACACAATTGGTAGTGTTACTGGACAATTTGGGAGCTTAATTCCTTTGATGTTTTCCTGAGTTCTGATTTTAATGGCCAATAATTCCAGGGCCAGAATGAAAGCCATAGGTGAGAATGGGCACCCCTGTCTTATGCCTGAATTAATCTCAAAGCTTTATTATAGAAAGATAGATGAATGAAAATGTAATAATCAGTTCAAATAAACTGTGGATAATTACTTAGTGATCTTTATTAGTAACTGAGGATAACCACCAAAAATTTTATTTTGATTTTTTTTGAGGGGCGAAATTGTGCATCCTGATCTTTTGCTGATTACAATGCTGCACATGTGTAAAATACCCCCCCCTCCCCCCCCTCACCCACCACACCCACCCCCACACACACACATACAATTTTCATTAACTCACCCACACCACCCCACATTTTCATTAACTATTGTTCTTTTTGTATTTTTCGATTTTGTGATCTGAGAATAAAAGGAATTTTTTTTAAAGGTGTAGGGGAAAAAAAGCTATTGCAATATCTACTGCACAGTTATTGCAAAAACCAATTACCACAATCTTTAAATAGTGCTAAAGCCAGTGACTGCAATCTTCAATCAATGCGACAATTAATTACTGCAATTTTTAAATACTGAGTCCCTGTTTGGGATAATCTCTAGTATTAAATTTTGTCTTATCTGTTCTAACTTACTAATATCTATTCTTGCAAAAAAAACAAACCAAAAACAAAAACCTGTAGTTTTGAACCGTAAACATAAACTACTTTATCATAAAAAGAAAGGGGTGCATGAAGTAAATAATATATATAAATATGTTTAAAAAAACAAACAAACAAACCTAAAGGGCTCAGCGAACGATGAAATGTTTATTATGTAACCTACTATTTCCAGAAAAGATTTCGGACAAGGTGTGCAACACTCACATGGTCATATTCCCCCTCTTGCCTTACTCTGGTACAATGCAGGCAAAATAAATCTATCTGCCGTACTAAAAAGAAATGGAATTTCAAACTTTTGAAATCATGTCTGGGATAAAAAACCCCCAAAACAATAAAAATCACATTGATATCTGTACCCCAGAGTACTCTTCCGCTAATACGCGACGCTTTGAATTCCCTCCCCTGACAAATAAAAACACTGTTGCCTTCTTTAAAACTACTAAATTTCATAATGGTTATCGCCCATGCATTGATTACCTCCCTTAGCACAAAGATCACTGTTGCCTTCTTTGTTATTACTAAAATTCATAAAGAACCGCAGATCAGGGGAGTTAATTAAAACGCCTAAAAACAACTATCGATGAAGAATTCGTCTGCATCTTGGCTTGCGCGTGTTACACCATTTATGTCTCAAGATATACCATTCTGATCTAGATATTCCATGTAAGTATTTTGCCTGATTTTGTATGGCAAATCAATGAAAACATGCTATGCATTCGACATTCTACTGTATATAATGCACGCACACGTATTCTGGGGTACAGACAAACTCAGACATATGAAGGCATTGCCTGGCTGAGTTACTGCTCGCTTGACGACGCGTGGACAACGGAACCTCGATTCGTGTGCAGACGCCAGTACTTACTCCCCCCCTCTCCTCCTCTCTCTCTCTCTCTCTCTCTCTCTCTCTCTGGGGCGGGAAAGCATAATGGTCAGAACATTGCGCTCGCAATTTGACGACCCGAGTTCGACTCCCGTTCGAGGGGATTTTTCCCTTGGAGTTAACATCAGTACTGATCCACTTCCCCCAAAAGTCCTTCGGATGAGACTGTAAACCCCGTGTGCGAACGCACGCAGAACATTTTGCGTATATGTTAAATCCTGTTCCGCTTTTCATAAGAGTAGGCCGTTGTGTGCCAGTGGGAACAGATGACAAAATTTAAAAATTGCATACACACGGGGACTGATGAAAAAGTACACGAGTGCTTATTCCATTATCCTCGATATAAAAGAATAAATAAATAAATAAATAAATAAATAAATAATAAATACCTCCTCTCTCTCCTCCCACCACCCCCACACACACACACACACACACACACACACACACACACACACACACACACACACACACACACACACACACGCACACACAACTTTTTGTTTGGACGTTTTGAACAATTTATTGTCATTGCCCAATGTGGCAATTTATTGACAGGGAGATTATACGTGACATTCTTTCTTTTGTGAATTGAAATAACTACAAGAGAAATTACGTAATGAATTTAACGTAATGAAAAGAAAAGAGAAAAGAAAAATCTTTATTAATGGAAACAACAGTGGGTTCTGGCGCAGACACTCCGCTACAAACTGAGCACAAAATAATGCCAGGGATAAACAACAACAGAACACAATAAACAACAAACAATAGTAATTACGAAGCATTCTACACTGCTATATTTGACCATCCAATCAAAGTCTGTGCGAAAATTTCAATAAGTATTCTTGCTGCAGATTGCAGCAATAGAAATGTGTCTTTAGTTGTGTCACAAAATATTAAACTAATTGGTGTTTGGCTGTCAAAAAAAAGGGGAAAAAAGAGTACTGATCATGGTTTCAGACATAGAGGCTTTCAACAATGAATTCATTGGGTGGAAGGCAAAAATAATGGTATTTTATACACTATTAACATAAAAAACAACGGACACTTATCAACTTAGTTCGTTTTTTGGAGAAAAAACCCCCGCAATTGGAGTAAAACCCTACTAAGTTCGGAAGCTCTCCAGATTATAAGTATATTGTAAGAACAGTAATGTGTTGAGGAGTGCATAAGCAGAGTGTGTGTGTTGTGTGTATGTATGTGTGTGTGTTGTGTGTGTGTGTGTGTGTGTGTGTGTGTGTGTGTGTGTGTGTGTGTGTGTGTGTGTGTGTGTGTGTGTGTGTGTGTGTAAGTCAGTTAAGGGATTTGTACGTCATTTTAATGTATATCTTCATTTAACCCAGAGTGTTTGTTGAAAGTTTAAAATTCTTGTAGCTACAGTACCACCACCACTACCACAATCACCACCACCACAATCATAACCACAACCACCACAATTACGACCCCACCACCACTACCACTAACCACCATCACCACCACCACCCACCACACCTCTATCAC
The DNA here is from genome assembly GCA_030674155.1 of Stramonita haemastoma. Lineage (NCBI taxonomy): Eukaryota > Metazoa > Mollusca > Gastropoda > Neogastropoda > Muricidae > Stramonita > Stramonita haemastoma. The sequence continues at coordinate 41,714,696 of CM060340.1, forward strand.
CACCACACACCCATATACCACCACCACCACCACAATCAACCACCCACCCCACAACCACCCAACCACCACCTATCACCACCACCACCATCCCACCAACCACCATCACCCACAATCCCCACCACCCCCCCCCACCACCAACACCACCACCATCACCACCTCACCACCACCACCACCACACCCCCCCACCACACCCCTCCCCCACCACCTTCTCCCACCACCACTCCCCCCCCCACCCACCACACCTCCCCCCACATCCCCCACCCACCAACCCCACACCTAAGCCTCCCCCCGCCCACCTACCCCCACCCCACCCAAACTTACCCACTGGGTGAGGCGGGTATCGGCGTTGTCGGGGCGAAGGCCATCCTGAACTCGGCCCTGCTGGTGAACATGCGGTAGGGTTCGCTGGTACCCCGGGGTCAGGTCATCCACCAGGACCCCCAGGTACCCCTGGGTGCGGTCAATCACCAGCGGGGGCCTCCCCCCTGCCCTCAGGGCCGCGTTGATGCCCTGCTAGGATACCCTGGTGGGTGTTGGGTGTTGGGTGGAGTGGGGGCGGTAAGGGGTGGAGGGATATTATTCATTATTTTATGTATGTATGTATGTAGTATGGAGTAGAGTAGTATGATGTAGTATTATGTATGTATGTATGTATGAAGGTAGGTAGGTAAATGGTCGTAGTATGTATGTATGTATAGTATGAATATATGTATTAGTATAGTTAGTTATTAGTTAGTTAGTTAGTTATTAGTTATAGTTAGTTATTATTTATTTATCCATCATCATCCATCATCCATCATCCATCATCATCATCCACCACACCTCACCACCACCCACCCACCCACCCACCTACCTATCTATTACTATCTATCTATCTACTATCATATCTATCTATCATTATCTATAATAAATCAAAATCAATCAATCAATCATCAATTCTCTATCTATCTATCTATCATCTATCTATCTATCTACATCTATATCTATCTATCTATCATTGACTAACTAACTAACTAACTAACTAATAACTAACTAACTAACTAACTAACATCTAACTATCGATATCTAATTATTTATTTATTTTTTCATTGATTATTATTTATTTTATTATTTATTTATTTTTTATTTTATATATCTATTCTTTTATATCGAGGACAATGGAATAAGCAATCGTATGTGTTTTTTTTACATCCAGTCCCGTGTGTATGCAGTTTTGTTAATCTTGTCATCTGTTCCCACCGGCACACGATGACCTACTCTTACGAAAAGCGGAACAGGATTTAACGTGTGCGCAAGATGTTCTGCGTGCGTTCGCACACGGGGCCACTTTGGAAAATTTTATAGTAGTGGAGATAAGTGATGAGTAGTGAGTGTGAGTGAAGTAGGGACATGGCTACGTGAATTGACTTAACGATGCAAAATGTTAGACAGAACATCTTGCGCACACGTTAAATCCTGTTCCGCTTTTCGTAAGAGTAGGCCACCGTGTGCCGCTGGGAACAGATGACAAATTTCACAACTGCATACACACGGGGACTGGATGTAAAAAAAAGCACTTGAGTGCTTATTCCATTATCCTCGGATATAAAAGAAAATTTAATTAATAAAAGAAAACAAACGAATAAATAATAAATTCAAATAGAATGAATAAATGATAACAAAAGAAAAAAAAAATAAAAAAAGAAAGAGAGAAACGCAAGAAGATACCGACAATCATTACAATTGTTATGTGTGTAAGAGAAAAGCTATCATCAATGGCGCAGTGGTTTTCGCTGCACAGAAATACACCTGAATATTTGCAGTTCCAAAATACCAACAGATACATTTGCTTTGTTGTTGACCAACTTTAGTAACAGCCTCCATACTCCAGAGTAAGTTTCTATAGTTCAATTGAGACTGACCACAAGCTAACAACATAACCACATGTGTGCTTATTCCTAAAGTGGCGTTGCCTGCAATTTACGAGTTCAATTCCGTATCGAGAGAATATTTACCCTGAGGGTAGTAAATCAGAATCGGTAAGTCCATCTCCCTATAAGATCTCGTGAACTATAAAAAACGCCACGAGTGTGAGACGCACGCAGAAACATCTTGCCAAGACGATTTCAAAACCCGTTCAGCCGTTCGGAAGAGAGGCATGGCCGGTAAGGAGGGATGACAAATCAGATGAAAACGGCCTAAGGTGTAGTTTAGACACACCCTGAGAGGGAGACAAAAAAAAAGGGTGAGGCTGCCTCCGTGGCAGCCCCTCGGTCAAAACAGGGTGAAGAAGAGAGACGAAGATACGAGAAGAAGAAACAGAGAAGAAAAGAAGTACGAAATGAGAAAAACACAACACACAACAACAACCAGCCAAGAACGAACACAGACAGAAGAAGAACAGTGTACCTGTGCAGCAGCCTCCTCATAGCCGGTGGTGCCATTGATCTGACCGGCGAAGAAGAGTCGCTGAACCGGCAGGTCTCCAGGCTGGGCCTCAGCTGGCGGGGGTCCATGAAGTCATACTCCACCCCGTACCCTGCAACGAGGGGGGCTTCGTGGGAATGAGGGTGCTTCGGGAAGGTGGGTGGTGGAATGAGGGTGGTGGCTTCGAGGTGGAATGAGGGGGTGGCTTCGAGGTGGAATGAGGGGGGTGGCTTCGGGTGCAATGAGGTGGTGGCTTCGAGGGAATGAGGGGGCTCGAGGTGGAATGAGGGTGCTTCGAGTGGAATGAGGTGGCTTGTTCCTAACTTTATATGTTGTTGCGTGGGGGTTGGGGTGGGAGTGGGAGGGCTGTTTATGGTCTGTGATCTCTGTGTGTTGTCTGTCTGTCTATACCCTTTTCTGTTTGACTTGCAACAGCAGCAGCATCCAAAACCACTACAACCACCACCGCCGCCGCCATTACAACCAACAGAAACAAAGACAACGCAAATACAGAACACAACCACACCCATCACCATCCACACAACAACACCAACCACCACCACCATCCACTTCCAAACAGCAGCAACAATCTCAGCAAGCAGCATAACGTTACAGCATAACAACAACAAAACAAACAATAAGTCAAGTCAAGTCAAAAACACTTTAAACCTCTCCTGAAAGGGCAATTACAATACTGACAGGCAATATTGATACGAATCATCATAATCCAAAGACACAAAATAGCTATATTTCATTTTTTTGTTCAAACATTATCAAATACATCTCCTCCTGCACCCCCGTCGCCCCCCCCCCTTTGCCCCCACCCTTGATAATAACCCATCCCGATATAATATACTAACATACGATGAACTAATAATATATATCTAATCAATTACATATACACACATAATAATCTGGATTGAACGTGTACTGTAAACAATCAAGCGCCACGAAAAATCACATTCAGTTTACAATCGGCACACATTCACAGAGACTCTTGTACCCCTAGTCACCCACACGATGATCCCCCTCCCCCGTTCCACCCCTGCCCCCTTAGTAACGAGGTCACAGTTCTCCAGCCCGGGATGGCGATATGCGCACCTGGTGTTGTTCCGGCATGGTGCAGCTGATGCCGTTAGGGTACACCACCTGACTGTGCAGCCCTGCCACAGCCACCACAGGGGAATGGGTGGATTGGGTGGATGGATGGTGGGTGTATGTATGTAGTGATGGGTGATTAGATGTATGCATGTATGGATGGATGGATGGATGACTAGATGTATGTATGTATGTATGTATGTATGTATGTATGTATGTATGATGTATGTATGTATGTATGTATGTATTATGTATGTATGTATATGTATTTATTTATTTATTTATTTTTATTATTATCTTATATCGAGGATAACAGAATAAGCAATCATGTGCTTTTTTATGTATGTATGTATGTATGTATGTATGTATGTATGTATGTATGTATGTATGTATGTATGTATGTATGTAGTATGTATGCATGGATGGGATGGATGGATGGATGGATGGAGGAGGGAGGGAGGGAGGAGGGAGGGAGGGATG
>CM060340.1:41728679-41733679 GCA_030674155.1 Stramonita haemastoma
GGTGTGACATTACTGCTGTTGAGGTGTGACATCACTGCTGTTGACATGTGACATTACTGCTGTTGAGGTGTGGCATTACTGCTGTTGAATGTGACATTACTGCTGTTGAGATGTGACATTACTGCTGTTGAGGTGTGACATTATTGTTGAGGTGTGACATTACTGCTGTTGAGGTGTGACATTACTGCTGTTGAGGTGTGACATTACTGCTGTTGATATCATCCTTCTAAATGATAAAAAGCTGTTAGCTAGAAGCTGTCGCAGCACCAGCACCAGCACCAGCAGCAGCAGCAGTGTCATCGCAGAAGCAAAATCCGTAAAAATGAGAGGTGCACCAGCAGTAGAAGTAGCAGCAGTAGTAGAGGTAGTAGAATCTGCAGCAGCAGGCAGCAGCAGCAGCAGACAAACAGCAGCAGCAGCAGTAGTAGTAGTAGTAGTAGTAGTAGTAGTAGTAGTAGTAGTAGTAGTAGTAGTAGTAGTAGTAGTAGCAGCAGCAGCAGCAGCAGCAGCAGCAGAAGCAGAAGCAGAAGCAGTAGTACTAGTTGCAGTATGAGTAGCAGCGGCAGCAGCAAAAAACAACAGCAGCAGAAACAACAACAGCAGCAGAAACAACAGCAGCAGTAGAAACAACAGCAGCAGCAGAAACAACAACAACAGCAGAAACAACAACAGCAGCAGTAGAAACAAAAGAAGTGATAACAATCATACTTTTGGTTCAAACGGGTCTTTCTTCAAAATGGCAATCGTCACATAACACTTACATTTGGTGATTTAGACAGTGTCATGTGTATGTTCCAGTATTCTCAAGATAAACGCACACACGCTGCCACACACGTTTCTCTAACCACTTCTTTACTGCCGAAGACCATGGTATATTTGCGAGTACATGCTCAATTATGGTTACAAGTACACAGGCATATTTGCGCTCTATATATACCGATTTCTTCACTCATTCATTTATTCATCTATTCGTTTATTTATTCATCTGTTCACGAATATAGAAATACAAACATACTCACATATACACTAGCACGTACACACTAGTGCACATCAGGTAAGCTTCAGAGAGAGAGAGAGAGAGGAGAGAGAGAGAGAGACAGACAGAAGACAGACAGACAGACAGACAGAAGACAGACAGACGACGAGACAGAGACAGAGACACAGAGACAGAGCAGAGAGACACAGAGAGACACAGAGAGACACAAGAGACAAGATCAGAGACACAGACAGACAGAGACAGACAGACAGACAGACAGACAGAAAAAACAGTCAGGGACAGAGAGACAGAGGAGGGGAGAAGAGAAAGAGGGAGAGGGCAGTCAGGTCTGTTCCCTGCCCACATCTTCCATCTCTATCAGCAGTGACAGCGGACAGTGGAGGCAATGATACACTGGACAACAGCGAAGAGCCATCAGCCTCTGTCCCCTCCTATACACACAAAACATAGCAAACACTCGCGCGCACGCACACTTGCACACACGCACCACGCACGCACAGCACACACACACACACACACACACACACCCCACACACACACACACACACACACACACACACACACACACACACACACACACACACACACACACACACACACACACACACACCTCACACATATACTGAGGCTGCTGGTCGAATCCATCAGACAGTTATTAGGTGACAGACAAGAGGCAGGAAGATGGAGGAGAGAGTGACCAGGTCACGGCGGTCAATCTGATAATTAAACACCCCTTCCTCCAACCCTCCCTGCCACCCCCCCCCCCCCCCCCCCCCCTTTAACTTTCTCTCAAAATATACAGTAAAATGTGCACGCAGAATATATACCTGGCACATTTATATATCGAACTCTGTACATCTTTCTGTTAAATGAACAGTAAAATTGTATGGAGAATATACCAGGCACATTCAGACATCTATACATCTTTCTGTACAATGTACAGTACAATGTGCATGTAGAATATACCAGGCTCATTCAGATATGATACCCAACACTTTACTTCTTTCTGTCAAATCCACAGTAAATGTGAATGGAGAATATAGCAGGCACATTCATATACCCAATACTTGACTTCTACCTGCCGCCATATTTTTTGGACCACGAGTTGTTTCTTTTTTATTTTGTCTTTTACTCTCATTTTCACTAGTCTTTTAATTAAACACCACTGGACTATCCAATACCGTCTTACAGGGAACAGTAAAAGGAGGGAGACGAAGAGAAACGAAAGGAAGACAACATCCGAGAATGGAATGGCCTTGAGTGGAACAATATACTACGGAGGGCGGAAGATCGTGAAGAGTGGAGGAAGCTGGTTGCAAAATCTTCAATGATACCCAACGATCCGCGACAAGTGTGGAGTAGTTGGGAATCTCCCATTTTCGGCTCTGACATCTCCCACCACACCAGTCCTCCTCCCCTCTTTACAACAGCAGAAGGAAATCCTGAGGCCCAGTTTTGCTGATCCCCTCTTGTGGCCACTACTCGTTGGTTCTGTGGTCCCCCAGAAGAAGCGGAGATACGTCTTCAACCATTTCATTTCTCTTTCTAGATTTCTGGTCCAGTGATTATTTCATATTATTATTGTTTTTGTTGTTGTTTTATTATTATTATTATTATATATTATTATTATTATTATTATTATATTATTATTATTATTATTATTATTATCACATCATCATTATTTATTTATTAAGATACTTTACACTGGGGGTATATTCTGGACAGGGTGAAGTCTGGCCTGCTACACCGGTAGCAAGGTAACGTGGTCACTGACGACATAACAGGACAGGTATGCTGTTTGCTGGGCGCCGTGATGTCCTGTACTGAGGAAGGGTGGTCACCGCTCCATCCCTGTGTTGACCCTGATGGGAACACAGCGAGTGGGCACTCTACACGCGGCACAGCAAGGGATCGTGTGTGTATCACTCCTTTCTTCAAACGCGGGACAACCTAGTGGTCAGAACATTGCACTGGCAACCTGACGACCCGAGTTCGATTCCCGTTAGGGGGGATTTTTCCTCTTCAGTTAACATTAGTGCTGACTCCACTCTCCCCAAAAGTCTTTCGAATGAGACTTTAAACCGAGGCCCCGTTTGCGAACGCACGCAGAACATCTTGCGCACACGTTAAATCCTGTTCTGCTTTTTGTAAGAGTAGGCCATTGTGTGCCGGTGGGAACAGATGACAATATTTACATAACTGCATATACACGGGGACTGGATGAAAAAAGCACATGAGTGCTTATCCCATTATACCTCTGATATAAAGAATAAAAAGAATGATAAAACAAACTTTTCCCTCTGAGGTTGGAGTATGGCTGCACGAATGGCACAGAACTAAAAAAAAAAAACAGTGGTACACGCTAACACGTCTCATCCAGTATGTACTTACGGCCTCCATAGTGATTCCCAGTGATGTTGAGTGAGACAGAGAGCGTATTCTGGCTGACACCTCCTCCCCCCCCCCCCTTTTCGGGTTGTTAACATGGGGAACGCCCAACCCCAATAACCACAGAAAGCCAGTCCTGAAGGCAGACACTGATATACCCAGACATGACGGGGATACAGGCAGAGGGTGAACGAGACAAAAAAATGGGTGGCGCGACACTGTGGCGCTCCCTTTTTTCCCAACGGAAATGCCTGAATATAATATATTATGGCAGAAAAATACGTTGTGACTAGACGCCATTCACAGCCCATTTCCTAGGGGCACGTTTCTCTCCGTAAAGCTACGATCTGTTCTCGTATGAATGTCATGTACAAGCTTCAAAACCTCGATATACAGGAATTGAGTGCGCTTCCATCAGTCATTCTCTACAGGTTTTTGGTTTTCTTTTATCAAAAGTATATTCGACATTTTGGTGCTTTCGATGTTGTTGTTACTACTGTTGTTGTTGTTTTGTTCTTGTTACTGTTGTTGTTCTTGTTACTGCTGTTGTTTTCTTGATACTATTGTTGTACACAGTCGTTACTATTGTTATCGTTGATGTCATTTCTCTTGGTGGTGTTGCTGTCGCTGTCAGCATTGTTCTTCTTCTTGTTGTTATGTTGTTGTTGCTGCTACTTCTATCGCTGTTAATATGATGATGATAGGCAGTGTGATAAGGATACTGAAAAAGACGATGATGTTAGCGATGATTATTATTTGTTCACGATTATCTCATCATCAGTTTTGCTTTTTCCCCCTTGGGACGACAGGGACCTGTCAGTATAAATAGCATCCCCAATATTTGGCGATTCTATCAAGGAATTTCCTCTTTTCTATCCCTCTCTTTGTTTCTGGCTCTTCCTTTTCTTTCTGTCACCGGCATCTTGTTTGTTCTCCGTCTTCTTGGTCCATTCTCCTGCCTTTTTTCGAGAAAGAATTAAAAGATGACAATTCTCTCCCATGCCAAAGTCGGATGCGCTGGGTCTGACACAATAACTGGGTCTGAGCGTTCGACAAAAGAGATGGTTTTTGTTTGATTTTTGTTTTTACAAGGTCCGTCCTTGAATTTCATTAGCATGGTTATCTTGAATTTCATTAGCATGGATGTGCGCTTGCGTGCATGTGTGTGCTCCCCCCCCACACACGCAAGACGCACGCACGCACGCACACGCACACATGCACGCGCGCACGAACACACACACGCGCACGCGCCGCGCGCAAGCGCGCGCACATACATACACACACACCAGTCTCTGCCTCTGTGTGTGTGCGTGTGTGCGTGTGTCGTGCGTGCGTGCGTATGTGTGTGTAAATGTGTGCGCGCGCGGGGTGTGTGTGTGTGTTTCTCTCTCTGTCTCTCTCTCTCTAATAGACACAAGAATCAATCAACCAACCAGCCAATTAATAGATCTATCAGTCGATCAATTTTTCTGTCTACTTCTCTTTTGCTTTTGCCTGCCTTTCTGCCTGTTTGTATGCTTATTCATTCCCCAACAAGGTGGCCGCCCGTCTGTCTGCCTGCATGCATCTATCTATGTATCTACGGGATAGCCTAGTGGTCAGAACATTGCGCTTG
>CM060340.1:41746179-41747401 GCA_030674155.1 Stramonita haemastoma
GAATAGTTTGCGGTGATTTTTGTTCCAACTGTGTTCCAGTCAAAAATTCGTCTGTAAAGTCTACTACAGCTCCAAGAGTGCAGATTACTGGAAAGAGAATAAAGAAAACAAACAAAAAAAACCCAAACCTTCACTCAACTCTTAAAAAGTGTCAATTACTATTTGTTATCTTTCCTCCAGTTCTACATTTCTGAAACTACAAGTGTCAATGAAAAAACAAATCTAAGCAATTCTTTTAAAGATCACTACGGATCTTATAAGTCGAGTTGTGTTGCTGTACCTTTTGTCAAGCCCTAAGTGACCACAGTGTCCAGTGAACATTGTGTGAAAGTCGCTTTCACATAAATGAAATAGCCGCGCGCAGTTTACGACCAAAACAATACTGGAATTCTCCACAAGCTCTCACCACTATCATTTCCTGACAATCAGCGATATCTACTTAGCGATAACTGATTTTGAAACAGAGAATCTGGGAGGAGCCTGCTTTGGCAAAAGGTAGAAACAGTACCAGAAATAATATAGGAGAAAAAGCAGCAAACCTGTATGGATATAACTCAACATGACTGGCACCTGGAAAAGACAACGACAAAAAAGAGAAACTAGTCGAATATGATCCCAGACAAGAGAAACGTAAAAGCCAGAAAAACAGAAATGAAGTGACCTCAATCGTTTACAAGATAAAATACATACATCTTTAAAAAAAAAAAAAAAAAAAAAAACCCGTAAGATTTGGGAATACTGACTGAAGTTTAACGCCACGCTGAACATAAGAGGGAAATACCAGAGCAACAGATAACTACATGTATGTATACAAGGAATGGTCCAAACTTGTGAGTTCTTTGGAACTATCAAAGGAGAATCAGTGCATCAACCGAATGACTCGCTCTGGGATTTTTTAAACTGCAAAAAACATATTTATATCAAAAGGTAAGTTCTGTTACTTGAAAGCGAACGTAAGATTAAGGGTGGAGTAAAGAGGGAAAGGGTAGATAAGGGAGTGGTGGTTAGACGGATGAATGGGGGAGGGGGTTGGGGGGGGGGGGTTGAGGGGTAGGCGTCAAAGGTAATTAAATGGGTACGAAAGAGGTATGGAATGACTGGGTTTGCACATGTTTGCGTGTGGAGGTAGTTAACGCTTCATAGATAGCACACACACACACACACACACACACACACACACACACACACACACACACACACACAACACACACACACACACCAC
>CM060340.1:41747501-41750001 GCA_030674155.1 Stramonita haemastoma
TTAAGATCATAATGTTGTTGATTTCTTAAATGCTTGTTTGTTGTTAGGGGGGGGGGGGGGGTTCTTGTTATTTTTCCCCCCTTTTCTTTCATAATCTTGTCTTAAAGTGAGAAACAGTTGTCAACTTGTTTATATATATATATATATATATATATATATATATATATTTATATATATATATTATATATATATATATATATATATATATATATATGTATATATATTAGTTCGGGCTGCTCCTTTCTCTGCCATCTCCTTTCAATTTCAATCTATTTGATTTAATCATAACCGGTGTATCTCTTGACATGAATGTTGGGGTCAGTTAGGGATTAATGCATTTGTTAAATACATATCTATCTCTTTTTTGTTTAAATAAGTATCAATGCACCCAGTGGAGGTTATGCATTTGTTGAAGGTATACTCATCTCCTTTTCACAATCATAGCTAGAACCTCTAGATCTATTCTTGGTGATAGTGGTTTTGTTTTTCTTTTGCCTTGTTTTTGCCTCAAGTTTTTATCTTTTAAAAAAAAATTGTTTTGGGCAATGTCTCAACAGGGCGAGGGCCGGATAAAAAATAGGTATGTGAATACTTACTCTGTTACCCTTGAAAAAAAAAAAATCATTCATTCCCTCAGTCACCAGCCTTCTGTTACATCGGTCAGTAGCCTTTTGTTACATCACATGTCAACTTTCCCCCCCATCCATTAGACCATGAGTGGTGGTCTAGGCGCTAGTCTTTCGGATGAGAAGATAAAACGAGATCCCGTATGTTACACCATTATTTAGCGCACGGAAAAGAACCCACGGCAACAAGGGGGTTGTCCCTGGCAAAATTCCGTTGAAAAAAGCCACTCTTGTAGGTACTAGGTAAGCATATGCAGTTGCAGACAGGAAAAATAAAAATAAATGGGTAGGCGCTGCACTTGTGGCGACGCGCTGTCCCGGGGAGAGAAAGCAGCCTGAATTTCACGAAGAGGAATCTGCTGTGACATAAAGTGGTATAATATAATTTTTTTTAATATCTTTTTTTTTAAAAATCGATACGAGACATCTTTTTGCTACTTGCTTGAACCGCTCCTAACAACAGGGTTGTTGACCTAAAACCCTGTCAGTCTGCATGCAACACGCCGTCTGTTCAGAGAGAAGTAGGCCTAGGCTGTACAGCAGATAAGATCTTGAGAGAGAGAGAGAGGGAGGAGGAGGAGGAAAGTGATGGGGGGTGTGGAGAAGGGGAGGGGGGGGAGAAAAGGGTTGGGAAATAGGGAAATGGGGAATGGGCGGGGGCGAACGTGGGGGTGGGGGAGGTTCTGTGCCAGTATGCTTGCCATTGTTGGTGTTGGCACATATGAAATGCCAGGCATGGCATGTTGTCTTGTCAGCTAATAAGCTTTTTTGTGTTTTGTTTCTTTCTTTCACTCTGTTTTTTCTTTTTTCTTTGTCTGCATGCTACCTGTTAACGTTTCGTGGGAGTCTTCGCTTCGTTAGTCACATACATAACCGCATGCACACACACGCACGCACGCGCACACACACACACACACACACACGCACGCACGCACGCACGCACGCACGCACACCACACACACATACACACACATACACACACACAAAGTCCTTCGGATGAGACTATAAACCACGGTCACGTGTGCGAACGCGTACAGAAAATCTTGCACATACGCTAAACTGTGTTCCACTTTTTGGAATAGTAGGCAATTGTGTGCCGGTGGGAACGTATGATAAAATTTACAAAACCGCATACACACAAGGACTGGGTGTAAAAAAACAACACATGGGAGCTTATTCCATTTTCCCCACATGTTCCCCCAAAGTCCTTTGGATGAGACTATAAACAGACGTCCCGTGTGCACGCACGCAGAAAATCTTGCGCACACGTTAAAACGTGTTCTGCTACTCGAAAGAGTAGACCATTGTATGCCAATTGGGACAGATGACAAAATGACAAAACCGCATGCACATGGGGACTGGATGCAAAAGAAGCACGAGTGTTTATTTCATTATCCACAAAATAAAAGAATAAACACAAAAAACAACACCAGCCGCCATGGCGCAGTGGTTAGCCTTGGATTTCGGACTGGAAGATTGCGGGTTCGAGTCACATAAGAGTCAGGGATATTCCGGCCGGCTCCTGCCCAGAGTGAGTGTGCTGTGGGCTCGGTTGGGAGACTAAGACCACACAAGCGAGCTTCATCCACTTTATGGATGCGAATTTGAGAGTGTTGCTCAAATTTCCTAGCCAACACTGCAGGTGTCTGTATCTCTTGGGCCGGTTGACGCCGGGATATATTAATTATGATAGTAAGCGTAGATTACAACTCTGTCAGGTAGTCTCAAAGCAGATGCACTTCTATAACAGCATCATTATATCATCCTCATTGATCATTAGGCAATAATAAATATTGACTCTGATTTGATGGCCTCCGTTGCTCTGGTCTCATGGCGATCTCAGACTAGATTTACCCATACACATCTGCGCCTGT
>CM060340.1:41762501-41767501 GCA_030674155.1 Stramonita haemastoma
AAAAAAAAAGATGCGTCGACTCATAGCAATGCAAATGAAGTGACAACAGAAAGGGGAAGAGGGATGGATGGTGGGAAGGAGAGAGAGAGAGAGAGAGAGAGAGAGAGAGAGAGAGAGAGAGAGAGAGAGAGGAGAGAGAGAGAGAGAGAGAGAGAGAGAGAGACGAGAAGAGAGAGAAGAGAAGAGAGAGAGAGAGAGAGAGACAGAGAGAAGAGAGAGAAGGAGAGAGAGGAGAGAAGACAGAGACAGAGAGAGACACAGAAGACAGAGACAGAAGACAGACAGATGACAGAGAGAGACAGAGACAGACAGGAGAGACAGAGACAGACAGAACAGGACAGAGTTGAACAGACAGAGATAGAGACAGACAGGAGAGACAGAGACAGCAACAGAGACAGAGTCAGACATAGACAGGCAAACGACAGACAGACAGAGATGGAGAGGCAGACAGAGAGAGGAACGGAAGGCAGACATGATTGAGGGTGCAATTGAAGTTCTAAAGACACCCTGGCTATAATGACAACATGGTTCCACTTGCGGACGTCTGCCCATAGCAATTGCACTGGACAAACTGGACAAAGTTGTAGAGCATTTTTCTCTTTCTCTTTCTGGCACTGTATCTTTTGCAGAAGCCGTTTGTTGTTATGTGCTGGCCTTTCCCCGTCTTAAAACATCGACTATACACATTTATATCATGATTTGTTTCCTTTGCAAATGAAGTTTTGTTGTTGTTGTTGCTGGTGTTGTTACTGTTATTGTGTTGCTGCTGCTACATTTATTGTGCGTTTCCCTGCGGATCAAGCGTTGTAACCTGACTAGTTACTAATTCTTTCTTCTTCTTTTTTTGTCCGATTTTAAATGAAGATCTCCTTAGTCTCCTGACATCATTTGTCATGTTTTTGGCTCTCTAAAGAAACGTAAACTCTTGCAGCTTAGATGGAACGGTTGATATCTGTACTAACAAATCTGTACTAACGCAATATTCTGCATATTGCTACATGCTATCTGTTTAACATCGCTCTTTACAATGGATGATGTACTATATACACGCAATGAGAGACAGAACACAGCCTGTAAAGCCAGAGAGCGAGAGAGCGAGAGAAAGAGCGAGAGCGAGAGCGAGAGAGAGAGAGAGAGAGAGAGAGAGAGAGAGAGAGAGAGAGAGAAGAAGACGAGAGACGAGAGAGAAGAGAGAAGAGAGAGAGAGAAGAGAGAGAGAGCAAAAGTGTTGAGAAGTCCTATGTTCTCCAAGAACAGACCCACCACCACCCCCTTCAAGGCCAATGATCCCCATGTACTTTTTAAAAAACTATTTTTTGTCCCTATCTGCCACTGGTAGTGGATTTGGGATCAAAAACTATTTTTAAAAAGTGCAAGTGGATAAGAAAAAAAAATAACATGGGTGGCACCCTTTTTGTGGCGATGCTCTCTCCCCAAAGAGACCAGCAGAATTTTTACCTACAGAAACTAGCTGTGACTAGCTAGCTGTCTAGTGGATAGTCTGAGGGTAAAGCCAGACGTCGCGGCTTTGATACCCACTGGAACCCAAACTCCCCCCCTCTTTCCCTCGGTTAGAGCATGAGTGGTTGTCTGGGTGCTAGTCTTTCTGGGTGAGCTGAGATAAGCACAAAAGCAGGGTCCCGTGTTCACATTGCCTACGGTTGAATAAACCCAGGGTAATAAGACAATTTGGGCAAAATTCTGTAGAAAACCTCTCTAGTTGAGAAACAAGTACGCACACGCACTTAAGGAAAAAAACACAATTAAAATGGGTGGCCCCTCTCTTGTGATGATGCACTCTTCTCAAAGAGATCTACGGAATTTTTATATTATACAAAAAATTAGCTTGTGACTAAAAGTGGTATGCAATACAATATAATACAATACAACACAATACAATACAATTACACTTATTCATCTTTATAAAAAAAAACAACAAAAAACCACAACATAAAAACTGGAGAGAGAGAGAGAGAGAGAGAGAGAGAGAGAGAGAGAGAGAGAGAGAGAGAGAGAGAGAGAGAGAGAGAGAGAGAGAGAGAGAGAGAGAGAGAGAGATCCTGAACAATATATATATATATTTTTTTTTTTACGATATTCTTCTTTACCTTGGATTGAGCGAGATATTGAACAGAGAGGAGTGCAGACCTGGTTGGCCACAGGCCAGGACCACATGCACCTTCCTTCCCCACCACACTTCCCTGCAAAACACGGCGCCCTTCAAGATGCTGAGAACAAGACGGAGAGGTCGTGTGCGTGTGGGGTGTGTGTGTGTGTGTGTGTGTGTGTGTGTGTGTGTGCGTGCGTGCGTGCGTGCGTGCGTGCGTGCGTGCGTGCGTGTGTGTGTGTGTGTGTGTGTGTGCGCGCGCACATGTCTTGTATCTTTCCCGCCAGGAGTACAGTACACTAAACATGCACATGCAGAGTTTATTTTATTTTGCCAAGTGTCCTTCCGACAGGTGGCGGGCGCGGCGAGAAAAAGGCGATATCTGGGTCACAGCTCTTCCTTTTAGCCCCCCCCCCCCCCCCCCCCCCCCCCCCCCCCCCCCCCCCCCCCCCCCTCTTCTTTTTACCCCCAAGAAAAAACAAATCTATGGGGATTTTCTTCTTTACCTCTTTGTTTCTTATGCTTTTGTGCCACAATGCTGAGGGATGGCATGGCATGGCGTAGCAGAGAGGAGGGGGAGGGGGGTTGGAGGTCTCAGCAGTGGCGTCTGGGGAATAAGGGCTAAGGATTTTTTATGTTCCCCTGGGTCTGCTTCAAGTGCAGACCTGCCAGTGCTTTTATTTTCTTGGTATATATTACACACATGAAAAAAACCCAAAAAAAACCAAGTATGCCCGCGAAAGATTCTATAACTTGTCAGCCGTCGGTGGGTTATGGAAATATTATACATACCTAGCATGATATTCTGAACATGAGTAGGGTGGGCTGCGCCAGGCTTAATTTGCGCAAGAGACGCAGCCTGAAAATGTCAGTGGTGTGCCCCAAAGACTCCTCAGGGGTTGAGGGAGGAGAAGTCACAATCGTGCCGAGCGGTCAGAGCTTCTGCGTTCTATGAATAAGCGATTCATTCGGTATTCGTTCCTTCCCTCCTTCTTTCATGCAACATCCACTACTCCGCCTTCAACACTTAGTCTAGCCACTCTCTCTATCATCCCTCTTCTCGCTTCTAAGTCAAATTAAATATAATCTTCCATTAACAAAAAAACAACAACTACGAACAGTAATTTTTCACACATGAACTGGGGAAGAATTTATCTGATTCTACACTGTACGCCAAAGGAAGGACGGGATAGTCAGTGGTCAGAGCGCTCGCTTTCCCCCAGCCAATGTTAAGCAGCGTGGAGCGTGGTGACCAGTTGGATGGGTGACCGTTTGCGCGCCTTGGCTTCAGTACAGTTCCCCCAATTCACCCAGCTGTCAATGGGTACCTGCCTTCTTTGGGTCAGGGAAGATAAAGCAGCAAGGGAGAGATAATGGGCGCCGCCCTCATAATGCTGGCCCCTAGAGAAGCTGAGGTCTCTGACGCCTCGCTCCCCTACTACCACACAGGTTACTGGACACCTTTAACTTTTTTAAACTTTTCCTTAGCGCCATGGATGCTTTGGCGGGCGTTCCTCAGCTTAACGCCCTGACAGTCACCCATAATATGCTCTCTCTCTCTCTCTCTCTCTCTCTCTCTCTCTCTCTCTCTCTCTCTCTCTCTCTCTCTCTCTCTCCTCTCTCCTCTCTTTTATTTGACAGGGCTGGGTGTGGCTGGCCTTGTTCCATACAAATAACTGATACCCCCACAAAGGCAGGCCTGCCGGTTAAAAATAGCACTGTCGTCATCCACATCTTCCTCCTTCTTACATCCGCCTGCCACCCAGAACTACCGTGTGGCAAAGACTAGGCACAAAGGTCATGTTTGTTATGCATATCAACACAAATGTCGTATGCAAATGTCTATGAGCACAAAGGTCATATGTAAATGTATATCAGCACAAGGTCATGTTTATATGTATATCAACACAAAGGCCCTGTTTACTATGTATATTACCACGTGTCATGTTTATATGTATATCAGCAAAGAGGTCATGTTTATATATGTGTATCAGCACAGAGGTCATGTTTATTATGTATGTCATCACAAAGGTCATGGTTATATGTATATAACCACAAAGGTCATATGTAGTTGAATATGATTTTTTCCCTAGAGTTAACACCAGTGCTGACTCCATTCTCTCGGATGAGACTATAAACCGAAGCCCCGTGTGCGAACGCACGCAGAACATCTTGCGCGCACGTTAAATCCTATTCCGCTTTTCGTAAGAGTAGGCCACTAAGTGCCGGTGGGAACAGAGACAAGATTTACAAAACAGTAAACACACCGGGACTGGATGTTTAAAAAAAAAAAAACACATGAGCGCTTATTCCAATATCCTCGATATAAAGAATAATAAATAAATAAGATAAAAATAAATAATGATAAATCTTGCTCAAAATGATCATCAGATGTGTAGTGTGTGAAAGGACACAGGAACATCTGGACCACAGACTAATAGCTGGAAGCCACGTATACAAATACTTCAAAAAGGCATGTATGTAATGTATATGTATATTGTAGTATATGTTGTATTATGATTAGTATGTATGTATGTTGATAATAATAAATATATAAATATATATTATATATATCGATTTAATATTGAATAAATAATATATGATAATATATATAAGCATAATACACAGAACGGTAGCATACTTAATAAAATACTAGCGTGTATTTCAAGGCATTTGTCAGAAAGTGGGAAAGACAGGAGTGATATGATGCATACAGACGTAGCTGGGGCCCCGACGAAGTTGATGCAAGTAGACCAAGAAGGAAAAGAGAGAGAGAGAGAGAGAGAGAGAGAGAGAGGAGAGAGAGAGAGAGAGAGAGAGAGAGAGAGAGAGAGAGAGAGAGAGAGAGAGAGAGAGAGAGAAGAGAGACAGGAAGACAGACAGAAGACGACAG
>CM060340.1:41785865-41805865 GCA_030674155.1 Stramonita haemastoma
TCTGTCTTCTGTCTGTCTCTCTGTCTGTCTGTCTGTCTGTCTCTCTCCTGTCTCTCTCTCTCTCTTCTCCTCATCTCTCTCTCTCTTCTCTCTCTCTCTCTTCTTCTTCTTCTTCTTCCTCTCTGTCGGTGTATGTTATGTGTGTCTTGTGTTGTCGTGTCGCTGTGTACTGTGTGTGTGCTGCTGTGTGTGTGTGTGTGTGTGTGCGTCTGTCTGTCTGTCTGTGTTGTCTGTCTGTGTGTGTCTGTGTCCTGTGTGTGTCAGTCTGTGTGTGTGTATGGGTTGTTGCGTGTGACGTACTAGAGCACGACTTGTCTAAAGTGGAACTGGTAGAAAATTCTTCATTACCAGGACAAAGCCAAAGAATCTGGAGGATTCAAACATGCTGAGAGCATCTCACGTGTCAAACGATGATAACACGATCTCTTCATAAGAAAGAAAGAAAGAAAGAAAGAAAGAAAGAAAGAAAGAAAGAAAGAAAAGAAGAAAGAAAGAAAGAAAGAAGAAAGAAAGAAAGAAAAAGGAAGAAAGAAAGAAAGAAAGAAAAGAAAGAAAGAGAAAGAAAGAAAGAAAGAAAGAAGAAAGAAAGGAAGAGAAAGAAAGGAAAGAAAGAAGAAAGAAAGGAAAGAAAGAAAGAAGAAAGAGAAAGAAAAAGAAAGAAAGAAGAGAAGAAAGTGAAAAAGAGAAAGAAACAAAGAAAAAAAAGAAAGAAATCAAGAAAGGTAGTTGCAAAGATTTTCAATTCCTTTTAACATTCTCGAAATAAATGAATTAGGCAAACAAAAACAGAAGCAGTAGTTATTGAGATGCATAATTTGATTGCCTTTGGTGCAGTGGAAACTCACCAATCTGGGAGCTCGTATGTACTTATCCCGCTGTACGGTCCTGAGTTCGATTCCTATCAAAAATAACTTTTTTCCCCAAATATGTACAAATCATTTTGCAGTGATGAAAAGATTTTTTCTGGCCACCTGTATCAATTTGTTTTCCTCCACAGCTTTTTGAATAATGACAAAATATTTGTAAGGTTTTTAAGGCATCAACCAATTTCCAAGCAGAGTTTGGTGAGTGACAGGCTGAGGCACTGTGAGACGTGGCAGTGAGTTCGTATACTATGCATGGGGACCAGAAGTGAGCACCATCCAATGTACAGAGCAATGCAGCTGAAGGCACTGCAGATGTCAAATAGTAGCCTTCGGGCCTGGTAGATGATACTGGAAAGAAACACGTTTCGTCAGAGAGCAATGCAGTTGAAGGCACCAGGTGTCTGTATCTCCCGGGCCTGGTAGACTGATATAAACGACAATGTAAATGCAACCAGTACCCGCCACCCCCCTTCTCTTCTCTCTCTCTCCTCTGTCCTCTCTCTCTCATTGTTCTCACTTTGTTCTCTTCTTGTCTGTCTTTCTCTCTCGCCTCTGTGTCTGTCTTCTGCACTGTCTGTCTTCTGTCTGTCTGTTGTTGTCTGTCTGTCTCTCTCTCTCTCTCTCTCTCTCTCTCTCTCTCTTCTCTCTCTCTCTCTCTCTCTCTCTCTCTCTCTCTCTCTCTCTTTCTTCCTCTCTGTCTGGTGTATGTGTGTGTGTGTGTTTTGTGTGTGTCTGTGTCTGTGTGTCTATGTGTATGTGTGTGCGTGTGTACCTCTGTGTGTGTGTGTGTGTCTGTCTGTCTGTCTGTCTGTGTCTGTCTGTCTGTGTGTGTCTGTGTCTGTGTGTGTCAGTCTGTGTGTGTGTATGGGTTGTTGCGTGTGACGTACTAGAGCACGACTTGTCTAAAAGTGGAACTGGTAGAAAATTCATTCATTACCAGGACAAAGCCAAAGAATCTGGAGGATTTCAAACATGCTGAGAGCATCTCACGTGTCAAACGATGATAACACGATCTCTTCATTAAGAAAGAAAGAAAGAAAGAAAGAAGAAAGAAAGAAAGAAGAAAGAAAGAAAGAAAGAAAGAGAAAGAAAGAAAGAAAGAAAGGACAAGACAGAAAGAAAGATGAAAGAAAAAGGAAAGAAAAAAAAGAAAGAAAGAAAAGAAAGAAAGAAAAAAAGAAAGAAAGAAAGAAGGAAAGAAAGAAAGAAAGACAGAGAAAGAAAAGAAAGAAAGGAAAGAAAGAAAGAAAAGAAAGAAAGAAAGAAAGAAAGAAAGAAAGAAAGAAAGAAAGAAAAGAAAGAAAAGAAAGAAAGAAAGAAAAAGAGAAAGAAACAAAGAAAAAAAAGAAAGAAATCAAGAAAGGTAGTTGCAAGATTTTCAATTCCTTTTAACATTCTCGCAAATAAATGAATTAGGCAAAACAAAAAACAGAAGCAGTAGTTATTGGAGATGCATAATTTGATTGCCTTTGGTGCAGTGGATAACTCACCAATCTGGGAGCTCGTATGTACTTATCCCGTCTGTACGGTCCTGAGTTCGATTCCTATCAAAAATAACTTTTTTTCCCCAAATATGTACAAATCATTTTTGCAGTGATGAAAAGAGTTTTTTCTGGCCACCTGTATCAATTTGTTTTCCTCCACAGCTTGTTTTGAATAATGACAAAATATTTGTAAGGTTTTTAAGGCATCAACCAATTTCCAAGCAGAGTTTGGTGATGTGACAGGCAGAGGCACTGTGAGACGTGTGCAGTGAGTTCTGTATACTATGCATGGGGACCAGAAGTGAGCACCATCCACTGTACAGAGCAATGGCAGCTGAAGGCACTGCAGGTGTCTGTACCTCCCGGGCCTGGTAGACTGATACTGGAAATATAACACGTTTCGTCAGAGAGCAATGGCAGTTGAAGGCACTGCAGGTGTCTGTACTTTCGGGCCTGGTTGACTGATATGGAAATATAACACGTTTCGTCAGAGAGCAATGGCAGTTGAAGGCACCAGGTGTCTGTATCCGGGCCTGGTAGACTGATCCTGGAGAGATAACACGTTTTGTCAAGACTGTCACACCTCATCAGAACTTCAGTGTTAGGCCAAGGCCAAAAGCTTTGATAAGTTCTTCTTGCTTTACAAGATTCAACGCTATATAAATTCCACACACTATTGTTCTAACTATTGTTATTATTTTTTCATTATATCAAGCAAAAGTCAAGGCCTAGACTAGGATGTTATGCTTTGAAATGTTGATATTAACATTGATTTCTTTTTCTAATCTCTCTCTCTCTCTCTCTCTCTCTCTCTCTCTCTCTCTCTCTCTCTCTCTCTCTCTCTCTCTCTCTCTCTCTCTCTCGGTCTCGCGCGCGTGCGCTCTCTCTCTCTCTCTCTCTCTCTCTCTCTCTCTCTCTCTCTCTCTCTCTCTCTCTCTCTCTCTCTCTCTCTCTCTCTCTCACACACCACACACACACACACACACACCACACACACACACACACACACACACACACACAAAGCGCACGAGCATACGTACATATCATGCCACAGACACTCAAGCACACGAGGCATTGAATTTTGGCCAAATGCATTCCTAACGTAAAGACAATGCCAAGAATTGAGAGTGAGGGCGTCGGAGAGGGGGAGGTTAACAGAGAGGGGGGAGAGGGAGAGAAAGAAAGACTGAGAGAGAGAGAACACTGAACACTGAACACTGAAATTGTTTAATGTACATCGGCCTTAGGCCACAATACAAAAAAGTGAGAGAGAGAGAGAGAGAGAGAGAGAGAGAGAGAGAGAGAGAGAGAGAGGAGAGAGAGAAGAGAGAGAGGAGAGAGAGAGAGAGAGAGAGAGAGGGAGGGGAGGGAGGAGAGGAGGGAGAGAGAAAGAGAGAGAGATGGAGGAGAGAGAGAGAGAGAGAGAGAGAGGGAGAGAGAGAGAGAGAGAGAGAGAGATGAGAGGAGAGAGAGAGAGAGAGAGGAGAGAGGGAGGGGAGAGAGGGAGGGGGAGAGGGAGAGGGAGAGAGAGAGGGAGAGAGAGAGAGAGAGAGAGAGAGAGAGAGAGAGAGAGAGAGAGAGAGAGAGAGAGGAGAGACAGACAGACAGAGACAGAACAGACAGACAGATAGACAGACAGACAGACTGAGATAGAGACAGACAGAGAGAGAGAGGCAGAGAGAGAAAGGGAGGAGAGAGAAAGAGAGTGACAAAGAGAAAAGAGAGAGAAAGAGAAAAAAACAGAAAGGGAAAAAAAGGAGAGACAGACAGACAGACAGACAGACAGACAGACAGACAGACAGACAGACAGACAGACAGAGACAGAGAGGGAGAGGGGGAAGAATGAGGAAGAAAAAGAACAGCAGCAGCAACAACAACAACAACACCAATAACGAAACAAAAACACCACCAAAACACACCGAATAACTATCGCTGACAAACCACGATCACCAACCACACCAACAACGCACCAAAACAATAACACTAACACTACACAATCACCAGCAATAGTAACAACAATGACGACAACAACAACATTAGAACGAACAAGAGCGCAGGCCAAAGGGAATAACAACTCTCCTGAAGATCTCTAGCCTCCAACAGTGATGCCCACTTCGCGATGGTGCCACGTACTCACTCTAAGCTCTACGTCAATTAGTGCGACACAGCCGGCGACAGTAAGCACCTCATTACAGACCGGGAAAATGAGTGGAGGCAGGGAGGGAGGGAGGGGGAAGGGAGAGAGGCTGGGGAGAGGGAGAGAGAATGGGGAGAGGATAGCCTAGCAGTTGTCTAAACACTGTCACACTACAACTATAGATCTTTGCGATCTTCCATCAATACGCTCGCTTCACACGAAAGCTGTGTTGATCTAAAATTGTGTCGTGTTGTGTTGTGTTGTGTCGTGTACTGTAGTGTAGCAGATTTCTCTGCCTGAAGTGAAATTCGGGCTGCTCTCCTGGACGGAGCGCTCGCCACAAGAGCAACGCCACTTTTTATTTTGATTTTCCTGTCCGTGTTATTTGTCTCTTGATGAAAGTGAATGATCTACAACAAGAGTTTTTCAAGGACAATTCTGTTGCAGCCGGTGGGTTCTTTCCCGTGTAGTGAATACGTGATGCGCACGGGACTTCGGTTTATCGTCTCATCTGAAAGACTAGCACCCTGACCACCACTCAGGGCTTGTGGATGGGGGACAGTTTGGGCACAAACAAGGATCAAACGTGCGCTTGTTGCTTTCAAGGCAGGTGGGTTACCTCTAGCTTAGACACCGATGAACTAAACATGTTTTACGAAACTCCAAACCAAACTCAGAGTAGATAGTAACTATGTTTCTTGTACATCACTGTGACAAATTCGTTTCTCTGTTTCATTTCGCTCCACAGCCTGAAACTTTCAGGTTCGCCAATGGTGAGATTTTTGTTATTACGGTAGCCACGTTCCGACTTCAGAAATGGTGTCTAAACACGACACCAGTGCATGCTTTAAAAAAAAAAAAATCGCACCTACCGGCACGAAATGACCTACTCTTTTTATGACATTTACAAGCCTGCATACACACTGGGGACTGGATGTAGTAAAAAAAAAAAAAAAAAATAAAAAAAAAAAAAAAAAAGCACAAGAGTGCTTATTCCATTATCCTCGATATAAAAGATTTTTTTTTAAGTGGAACAGGTTTCGATTTCAAACAGGGACCGACCTAGAGGCTTCTCATCTTGTAGCTGCTGCGTTACCTCTAACCACCGCCACACACATGCTGTGGTCCGCACTACGCACGCAGAACATCTTGCGCACAACGTTAAATCCTGTTCCGCTTTTCGTAAGAGTAGGCCATCGTGTACCGGTGGGAACAGATGATATTTACAAAAGTGCATACACACGGGGACTGGATGTAAAAAAAAAAAAAAGCACAAGAGTGCTTATTCCCTATTATCCTCGATATAAAAAATTAATTTAAAAAAATAATTACTTAATTAAAAATTAACTTTTCTATATACCTCCTCCTCATGATCGTTGCCCCTCTCCCGGAGCGCGCGTAGTGTCGTTTAAGTGTTTTTTGGTCATAAAATGGTCAGGCTCGAAAGATATTACAACTGCCTGCCCCCCCCCCCCCCCCCTCTCCTCCCCCCCCCCTACCCTCCCCCCCCCCCCCCCCCCCCCCCCCCCCCCCCCCCCCAAACCAATCCCCAGCCCCGGGTAGAAAACTTTGTGTGGAAGACAGACTGCGTACTGTATTTGGTTTAAAAAAATGTATGGGTTCAGCTTAGATAGAATTCTGCATCCCTTTCCACCTCGATATTATTGGACCTTAGTATTACCACTTGTTGACATCACACACACTAAAATACCATCTTCAAATCAGCTCAAACTCAACTGATTATCCCTGTAAAGTTTAGAAGTAATTCTTTCTGAGTCTCTTCAGTCAGGGCAGAGTTTTCAATCATTTAATATTGGCGTTAATTTAGGCCTAAGTTTACATCTGTGTTGATAAGAAGACAATGTACCAGGCAGTTTTAAATTAAAAAAAAAACTATTTCAAGACTACTAATGGACCAGTTAAGCGCAGGTGAACGTCGTGAACCAGTTAAGGACAAGTGAACCGCTTAAGGACACCACACACACACACAGATTCCCAGCACACAACACCTCCTGAACATGTGGAAATATACCATCTGGGTCCTTTCCCAAGGAACACTAAGTACATGATCACTGCTAGTGGAACTGTCTGTGAAGTGGGAAGGGAGAGGAGGTGGGGGTGAGGGGAGGGGATGGGATGGGGATAGAGGCGTGGTTAGATTAATGTGGAAGAGGGTGAGGGTAGAAAAGATGGGTGATGAAATGTTTGTGAGTGTTGATGAATTACTTTGCTCGTCTGTCTGTCTGTCTGTCGTCTGTCTGTCTCTGTCTGTCTGTCGTTTGCTGTCTGTCTGTCTGTTGTCTGTCTGTCTGTCTGTTCTCTGTCTGTCTCTTCTTCTTACACCACACACTACACATACACACACACACAACACAACACACACATATTCAAACACATACACAAACGCACTACACAAACGCACGCACGCACGTACACACACACACACACACACACACACACACACACACACACACACACACACACACACAAATCCATACACACAATGACTTAACACCATCCCCTTTCCATCCCTGAAAAATATTTGCATACTTACCAGCTAGTTAGTAAGCTGATTGGTTGGTTGACTGATTAATTGGTTAGTTGGTTCTCCGCTGGCTGGTTGGCTAGTTAGTTGATTGGTTAGTTGCTTGGTTCTTGGTTGGCTAGTTTTAGTCGGTTGATAGCTAACTAGCTATGCACTAGCTAGTTAGCGTGTTCACTTCTTAGTAAAGTAAAGCTCGGCCTAGCTTAGCTTGATTTAGTTAAGTTTAGTTTAGTTCAGTTGAATTGGTCAAGTTTGGTTAAGAAAACGTGCATTCAAGCTTAACTTGGCTTACTTGGTTAAGGTGAGTTACTTGGTTGGTTGGTTGTTTAGATTCACACAATGCATACATGTTCATTATCGAACAAGGGGGGAAAATAATTCCAACCTCTTTCGTCTCTCTCCATATCTCTCTCTCTTCTCTCCTTCTCTCTCTCTCCAGTGTTGATTCTAGGAAGTATATGTATGCAAACTGGCATTTTGTCACTCTTCATGTCAGAATGTAATCCTTGGCAGCTGTGCTCTTCTCTCCATTCCTTCCTTCCTTAAGGTCAGTGAGAGATAGGTGAGGGGGGGATGGGTGAGGGGAAGCAAGAGGGGATTTCTTTCTTTCTTTCTTTCTTTTCTTTTCCTTCTCTCCTCTCCCCCCCCCCCCCCCCCCCCTACCACCTCTACCTTCCTTCCTTCCATTCATCCACTTAATCATTGATTCATTCTGTGTATCTCTATTACGCAGACGTTCACCCCGAACAGCCCTCACCCACCCCAGGCAGAGAAAGTGAAGAAGATTACTCCGCCAATGCCCTCGAGAGGACAACCACCATCGCCATCACCACCCCACCACACCACTTCTACCACCACAATCTGAAGTCACCACCACTACTACCACCACCACCATCTAAAGCCACC
Organism: Stramonita haemastoma; assembly: GCA_030674155.1. NCBI lineage: Eukaryota > Metazoa > Mollusca > Gastropoda > Neogastropoda > Muricidae > Stramonita > Stramonita haemastoma. The sequence goes on from CM060340.1 coordinate 41,793,804, forward strand.
AACACAACTACCACTACCAACATCACCATCACCATCTAAAGCCACCAACACAACTACCACTACCAACATCACCATCACCATCTAAAGCCACGAACACTACTACCACCATCGTCATCATCTGTTCCACGTCACTGTCGTCGTCATCTGTTCCACGTCACTGTCGTCGTCATCGTCATCGTGACGTGGTGGTGACGACCATCATATCATTTTATCAGGATGATGCCAAACGATTCTGCAGTGACAGTGACCGCCAGTTTGGATCCTTTTTCACACATGGAGGATGCGCCTTCTCTGCTGTCACAGCCTGTGAGAGAGAGAGGGAGGGAGGGGGGATGAGGTGTGAGAGAGAGAGATAGGGGGGAGGGAGGGAGGGAGGGAGGGAGGAGGAGGGAGGGAGGGAGAAGAGAGAGAGAGAGAGGAGAGAGAGAGGAGAGAGAGAGAGAGAGAGAGAGGAGAGAGAGTGAGAGAGAGAGAGAGAGAAGAGAGAGAGAGAGAGAGAGAGAGAGATTCGGATCGGATGGATTCGGAAATATTTATTCATGTAAAGGCCATTGCCCTAATGAAGGGGGTACAATACATACACAATAGTAATAAAATCACTAAACATACACACACATAGACAAAGTAACTAAATCAGCACTGATCGTAATTGAATGCTTTGTATATGTAGATCGATACATTTCGGACAATACTTTCATTCGTAGATGCCAAAAGCAAACTCAGATGAAACTGGCATGGGTATCTGTAAAATTTCAATGGTATATACCGTGTTCGTAATTTGTTGAAAATCGGAAACACAACATAATGTACTCATCCTCATTTCCAGTTTTACACAATGGACAAGTAAAGTCAGAGTATGATTTGTGGCGATTTTGGTGTGTACTAATTTCTGAAATGCCACATCTAAACCTGGTCATAAGAAACTTCAAATGTTTGTCTAGTTCTATTCTAAGATATGTTTTCCTGTCATGAACACTGCAAAAAGTTCTATATATGCTAAACCTCTCGCTGTTTTTAATGTGGAAGTCCCATTCTTGCCATCTGCATAAAATCAGTCTTTCCTTAAACTTGTATAAAAAAAATCTTTAACGTTTTGAACACCTCTATTTTCCCATACATACCCAAAACCATTTTCATACAATTTACAACGAACATTTGATACCCATTTCTTTTACCTCTTTCATCCAAATCATACAGCATTCTGTAAGCTTTCTTCGGTAGTCTAACATCATCCATTGCTAATAACTTTAACCAATAACAAATACAACGTACAGCAGAGCTAATATAAATAGGATACCTATTCGTTTCCAATAAACAAAGTCATTTGGGGTTCTTCTTTCAACACCCAGATATTTTTTCAAAGCAAACAAGTGCATTTGTTCACACTGACGTGCTGCATTGTCCAGACCCCAGAGTTCTGCTCCATACAAAGCAATAGGAACAACCTGTGAGTCAAACAGTTTCAAAAATAATTCTAAGCTGTTATTATTCAAGGCTCTAAGTTTTCTCATTATACACATCACAGCATTCTTGGCTTTACTAACAAGGTCATTACATGCTGATGTAAAACTAAGTCTTGTAGAAAATAATATTACCTAAATATTTGTATGCATTTACAACAGGCATTTCAACAGTGTTAAATTTCCAAGTTTCCCTTGCAGAAAGATGACCACCTTTTCTAAATACAATAATTTTACTTTTTATCAGAGTTTACCTTCAAATCCATAGACTCTGCTGCTCTTTGCAAACTATTAAGTTGGGTCTGCAATCCAATAACTATCTCAGCTAGAGAGAGAGAGAGAGAGAGAGAGGAGAGAGAGAGAGAGAGAGAGAGAGAGAGAGAGAGAGAGAGGAGAGAGAGAGAGAGAGAGAGAGAGGAGAGAGAGAGAGAGAGAGAGAGAGAGGAGGAGAAAGGAGAGGGAGGGAGGGAGGGAGAAGAGAAAGAGAGAGGGTGTGGGGGATGTTAATGATTGTGTGTGTGTTGGGGGGAGGGGGGGGGGCTTTGTGTGTGTGTGTGTGTGTGTGTGTGTGTGTGTGTGTGTGTGTGTGTGTGTGTGTGTGTGTGTGTGTATTTGCGCGCGCGCACTTTATTTATCTATTTAGTCTTTTATATGCACGCGAGTACGTGTGTGTGCGCCTAAGTGTGTGTGCGTGTCTATGTGAGTGCATGCCTGTGCGTGAGTGGGTGAGTGTGTGTATGTATGTGTGTGCATGCGCCTTTTGTGTGTGTGTGTGCGTGCGTACGCGCGTGCGTGTTGATGATACGCCTATGTGATCATGATGATGATGATGTGATGGTGGTGATGATGATGATGATGATGGTGTGCTTCTGTATTGTGTGTGTGTGCGTGTTTGCATGCGTGTACATGTGGTGCGTGCAACTCGCCAAGCTCTTGCCCCTTTCTATTCTCCACCCACCTTTAAACACAAATGCCTTGAACCCCAAAACACACACACACACACACACACAACACATGCAACACACACACACAACACACACACACACACACACACACACACACACACACACACACACACACACACACACACACACACACACACACACACACACACAGCACACACACACACACACACACAAACCCCACACACACACACAAGTACACACACACACAAACACACCAAACAACACACACCACACACACACACACACACAACACACCACCGTAAAACCAACCTACAAAAGCCAACACCACCTGAAAACACAACACAGCCATCTACATCTCAATGATACTGGGGGGCCCACAGGATTCGAACCACAAGATGGCAGGCATCAGCACAGTGGTCCCAGGGCCTGGGCGGGAAAGCAGCAGCAGCGGGGACGTTGGTGGGGGCGGTGGGGGCAGCAGCAGCACGCAGCATCAGGAGGCTTACTACCTGTTCTTCATGGGCATCGTGGGCATCGCCCTCAACCTCCTGGTCATCATCACCATTCTGCTCAGGAGGACCTTGAGGAAGATGACCTCGGCCTTCCTCGTGCACGCCTGCTTCCTTGACCTCCTCAAGGTAGGTGTGGGAGTGAGGGAGTTTTCGATTTTTGTTTTTGATTTTTTAAAACTTATTCTTTTATTTATTTTTTTCAAACTTTTTAAAAATCATTTTTCGGTTACATAGTTATACAAAATGAAAAACATATAAACGGTTTTGTTGACACTGAAAGAAGAAAGAATGTATTATTGTATTTGTACACCACTTACAGTTAAATCAGAAGAAATACACCACTTACAGATAAATCAAGAGAAATACACCACTTCCAGCTAAATCTGTGGACTTAACGGTAGGTGATAGAGGCACAATACAGCACGGCAGACTAAACTAACATTCTAACGGACAGAAATTCTTTTATTCTTTTTTTTATTTCGAGGATAATGAATTAGCACTCGTGTGTGGGTTTTTTGCATCCAGAAAGAGATAGACAGACGTGTAGGTTGGCAGACAGATATAGGTACAAGAGAAACACAAAGAGACAAACGGACAGACAAACGGAGACAGAGACAAAGACAGCGACAGAGTCAGAGAGCGACAGATAGAGACACTAATCCCCAAACTCCCGAGTACCATACAAAAAAACCAATGCAACAACGCTTTCAAGTATATAAAAAAAAAATGTGACCCACGACTTTCTTCGCCAGAATATCCACTTAAACTCACTCAACACAACTCTCAGTTTCCCCCACTTTCAGCTGCTAATTAAAATCCATCCCATCCCAGCCTAGGTGAGAGCCTGTCTTGTGCTGAAATAGAAGAACTGACCACACTTGGACTAGTAGGTAAAAGGAAGGGGCACGCAAAATTGAGCACTCTTGACTAAAGTGATGTTGGATTCAACTGACCACACAGACTAGGTAAAAGGAAAAGGGGCACAGCTAAATTTAGCACTCTTGACCTAAAGTGGATGTTGGATAATTTGTGCGCTGTGAAGATCAACCCTAAATCCTTGTTCTGTCCACCCCCACCCACTCCACCCATACCCCACCCCACACCATCCCACCCCACCCATACCCCATCCCACCCCACCCACCATACCCACCCCACCCCACCCCACCCCACCCACACCCCTTCCCCACCCAGGCGGCCTACTGCCTCCCCTTCGGGGCTAATCTCCTGGGCGACGCCAGCCCTTCCGACTGCAGCTTCGAGGGGTCGTCCTTCGTGGTGATCGTGACGACCACGGCCTTCAACATGGTGGCCATGATCTGCGCGGAGGCCTACACGTTCGGGGAGAACAACGTGGGCGGCAAGTCGCGCGGGTCCTTCTGCTGCGTGCTGTTCGGCGTCATCATGGTGTACGTCTGCAGCCTGGTGCTGCACCTGGGGCCCACGCTCATCGGCGGCTACTTCGACTACAACCCCGACATCGGCAACTGCGCCTTCAGGCTGGGCCAGGCCACAGGGTACATCGCCAACGTGATGTGGATCTGCATCGTCACGTTGAGCCTGGTGGGCGTGGCGCACTTCATCTGCAAGATGTACCGCGAGATCCAGGAGAACCAGCCCAACAGGGTCTCCATGCTCGTCAGGTCCTCCATCACCATCATGGACGACGCCGAGGGCAAGCGCCACAGCGGCAACATCAGGTGCGTGCGTGGGTAGGTGAAGGCTTGGGGGAGTGAAGTGTGGGGCGGGTGGGGGGTGTAGGGGAGGGAGGCGGAGGGTTGGTGTAGGTTGGGAGGGAGGAATGGAGTGGGTAGCGTAGTTAAGATGGTTGGGGGGGAAGGGGGGGGGTGGGGGGTTGTGGGGTGTGGTGGGTTGGTGGGGTCTGGTGAGGAGGGAGGTGGAGGGTTGGTGTAGGTTGGGAGGGAGGAATGGAGTGGGTAGTGTAGTTCAGATGGGGGGCGGGGGGAAGGAGGGGGTGGGGGGGGGGTTGGGGGGTCTGGTGGGGGAGCGAGGCGGAAGGCTGTTGTAGGTTGGGAGGGAGGAATAGAGTAGGTAGGCCTAGCGGAGTTCAGATTGCTTTGCGATTATTACCTTACGCCATATTCTGCTTTAAAACAGCATTGATGGAATAGGCCTGGATAGGTGGACAGTCTGGTTTTTGGACAGACTTGTGCTTATTTATATATATATATAATATATATATATATATATAATATATATATATATAATATATATATATTTATATATATATATAATATATATATTATATGCAAAAAATCTTACTTTGTCTCTCTCTCTCATCTCTGTCTCTCTCTTTCTCTGTCTCTCTTTCTCTGTCTCTCTGTGTTTGTCTGTCTGTCTGTCTGTCAGTCTCTGTGTTTGTCTGTCTCTCTCTCTGTCTCTGTCTCTCTCTATCTCTCCTCTCTTCTAAAACCTTAAGTGCATATGACAAACTTAATCCGGCTTGTTGTTTGTTTCTGGTTTTTATTTTTGTTTGATTGTGAGAGGGGGGAGGAGAGGAGGAAGGGTCGGAAAAGGGTATTATTTTGTTTTTTTCCTGATTTGGGGTTGGGTTATTCTGTTGTTTTTTTTCTTATTTTTTGTTGGACGAGGGGGGTGGGGGTGGGAGGCAGGCTTGTTGGGAAAGGGTATTACTTTGTTTTTTCATGATTTGGGAGTGGGTTTTGCTTTTTTTGGTTTGGGAGGGTTGTTTGTCAGGGTTTTTTTTCTTTTGCTTTCTTTTTAGTTTGGAAGGGAGGGGAGGGGGTTGTGGCTACATATTCCAACTGGCACGACAGAACAGACCACAACACAGTTTGCAAGAAAAACCCCATGTTTTCCTAATGTCGCTGCCCTGCTTTGATGTCAATGCGTATAAAGCCAGGCAAGCAGTGAGAGGCTAAGCGTGCGCTGCCATCCCTTAACGATCGCGTTCTGGGTTCCAATCCCTTTGTTTTGGGTCAATGTGGCTTCTAGCTTGCTCGGGTTTCGTTCTTTCTTGTTTTTGTCTGTTCTTCCCTTTTCTAAAGAAAACAAAGACACACTTGCCCTGTTATCTTCCTGCTTCTTGATCCCAATCAGATTCCGAGGAGGAATTGAGCGCAGTTTGTATGATGATGAAGCCAGACGCTGTAATCCCCTGATCCTGAACGTTCATTTGTGTGCGGAATGGGATGTAGCTTCTACAAGGAAATGCTGCAGTTCTGTGTCCGAAAACTCGAGCTATGGGTCTGTTCTCAAAAGGCTGGTGGGACCTGAATGCAGCTTGCTTGGAGATAAACTGGATGCTGCGATGTTATGTTCAAAAACATATCTGTGTCTTGGAAACTACTCGTGAAAACGAGAGTCGTTTGTTTTGGGTGGTAAACTGTTAGATGTTATTGTCTTGCGACATTGTCTGTCTGTCTGCCAATGCTGGTGAATAGGAATGCAACCTTGTGTTTAAAAAATCCCAGAAACTTGTAAAGAAGAAAACATTTCATATCAAGAAGTAAGGTTGCTTGAATGTCTTTTAGAAAGATGTCTTCGACATTTCTGGGCCAGCATGCAGTGTTGGAAATGATTCAATTAATCTACATTAAATAAATTACAGTTCATAATATATTGTTTCGTGATAACCCCCATGCCTCAACAGAGATCACGGGTTATTGCCATTTCAAATCTTGATGCTCAAAAACGTGTCTGTTTCTTTACACAGAAAACGGATAAAATTTAACAGATTATTAGACAATAAAATGGATGATGCAACTCTATGTTCTATATTCTGTTGTAAGCCGTCAGAATACCGGGGAAACGGATTGCATTTTAGTCATCTCAATTTTCTGTTTGTATTTCAATTTCATACTTTTATCTTATTTTCTTGTTTTTTATTTCGAGGAAAATGGAAAAATTACGCACGTGTTTTTTACATGCAGTCCCCAAGTATATCATGCGGTTTTGCAAATCTTGTCATCCGTTCCCACCGACACACAATGGCCTACTGTTTCAAAAAGCAGAACAGGTTTCGACTTGTGCCCAAGCTGTTCTGTGTGCGTTCGCACACAGGACCTCGGTTTATAGTTTCATCCGAAGGACTTTTTTTTTGGGGGGGGGGGGGGGGGGAATGGAGTCGGCACTGGTGTTAACTCCAGGTTGATGAACCGAGCAGTTGCCATTCTACGCTGAGATCTCGGAGGACCTATAAACTCACTGTCTGCAATTCAAGGATTAATTGTCAACGCAACACCCTTCAGAAGAAAACATAGTGTCAGTCCTGGGAATATTGCTGACTGTAAAAGTAACTTTATGATCATTAATCAGGCGCCACAGTTTTATATAAAGCAGAGCAAAGAATGAAACGGGTCAGTTTATGATCCTGGAGGTAACAGGCGTCACGATTTTATATCCAAAACACTGTAATGTGTTTGTCCTCGGAATGGTTCTGAATTTGTCTTAACAATGCTACTGTGAGTGTTATGAAACCGAAGTAGATGCCTCAACAAGAGCGTATTTAGATATGTGGAGGCTCTGAAAAATGGAGTATTTTAGAATTATTATGTATATGGATATAATGTTTAGATTTTTAGCCTGTCAGATTTTTAGTCTGTCAGAGGCTTAAACAACGTCCTGGTGTAAGTCTGAATTTTCCTTCATTTTCTGGTATTTTTAAAAAAAATTCTTTTATATCGAGGATAATGGAATGAGCATCTATGTGCTTTTTTTAAAATCCAGTCCCCGTGTGTATGCAGTTTTTGTAAATTGTGTCATCTGTTCCCACCGGCACACGATGGCCTACTCTTACGAAAAGCGGAACAGGATTTAACGCGTGCGCAAGATGTTCTGCAATCTGTAATCTTAAATGCTGTATAACTTTGTTTTAATTTGAATTTTCCTTCAGTTTCTGGTAAACCGAAATGCTGTGTAATGTAGTTTTCGTTTGAAATTTCCTTCAGTTTCTGGTGATCCTAAATACTGTGTAATGTAGTTTTAGCTTTAGATAAAAAAAATAAAATAAAAAAAAGATTCAGAATGTGACCTTGATACTCTGTTACAAAATGTTCTGCCACTGTAAGTGTTGCACCTGTGTAATTGTTTCATACAGCAACTCATGCTCATTTTTTTTTTTTAATAACAAAGCGGACTTGAATGAAGAGAATCTCAAAGACTTTTTTATATGATTATATAACAACGAACGGTGTGCAGGCAATTGCTATGTAATCCACAATTGAGCACTGTCTGGCTTTCTTCGGATGAGACTCTAAACTGAGACCCCGTGTGCGAACGCACGCAGAACACCTTGCGCACACGTTAAATCCTGTTCCGCTTTTCGAAAGAGTAGGCCATCGTGTGCCGGTGGGAACAGATGACATTTACAAAAGTACATACACACGGGGACTGGATGAAAAAAAAGCACAAGAGTGTTTATTCCATTATCCTGGATATAAAAGAAAAAATCAATCTAACCAATCCATCAATCTGTCCCCAGAATGATGGTGAAGGAGGCCAGCCACCGAGCCAAGAACTTCTGCTTTTTCTTTTACAAATAATAAAGTGGACTTGAATGCAGAAAATCTCACAGCCATTTTTTGGTATGATTATATAAAAACAAACGGTGTGCAGGCAGCTGCTACGTAACCCACAAATGAGCACTGTCTGGCGTTCTGTCTGTCCCCAGAATGCTGGTGAAGGAGGCCAGCCACCGCGCCAAGATCTTCGTGTTCACGGTGCTGGCCTACATCCTGTGCTGGTACCCGCTCTTCCTGCTCATCGTCATCGACGTGCACTTCCAGGTGTCGCCCAAGGTGTACCAGGCCTTCAGCTTCATCGCCTGGTCCCAGGGCACCGTGGAGCCCCTCATCCTTATCTGCTTCGACCGCCAGCTCAACCTGCTGGCGCGCTGGGTCTACTGCGACCGCTACAAGAAGTACGACGCCAGCACGCTGGCTTACCTCATGGAGCAGAACCGGGGCCCCGTCCCTGGAGAGGACCTGATGGGCAACAACGTGATGGGCACCGCCTACCACTCCATCCCCTACACGGACGGCGGGGCCGCCGCCTTCCCCTACCACGACGATGACATGTCCGAGAGCAGCACGCGCCACCTCTCCACCCCCCCTGGCAGCCAGAGCCCCGGGTCTCTACGGGGGGGAAGGCACTACCCCGGCAGCCACAGCCCCAGCCTGGCGGAGGCCCGGAGACCCCTCACGGGCAGCCCGGGGTCTGGGGATGGGCGACGCCTGCTGCTGGAGGGTCAGAGCCCCTGTCTGAACGAGGGCCGGACGAGGAGGGAGTACGAGCACGTGTACGGCAATCACCGGCACGGGCGGCACGGGCCTCACGACAGGCTGCAGCACGGCCTGAAGGCCAGCGTCAACGTCTGCGATGAGGCAGACTGAAGCATTGCCGTTTGTCAATGTCTGTGATGAAGCAGACTGAAGCATTGCCGTTTGTCAACGTCTGTGATGAGGCAGACTGAAGCATTGCCGTTTGTCAACGTCTGTGATGAGGCAGACTGAAGCATTGCCGTTTGTCAACGTCTGTGATGAGGCAGACTGAAGCATTGCCGTTTGTCAACGTCTGTGATGAGGCAGACTGAAGCATTGCCGTTTGTCAATGTCTGTGATGAGGCAGATTGAAGGAAACCTTGCCGTTTGTCCCGTCCTCAAGGTGAGCTATCCATCCTTCTGGATGCCGGTGGCTTTTTTTCTCCCAGTATCAACAGGTGCGATAAAACAACAGTTGACTGTCACTTGTTCTTGACACAAGGCTTGATTTTTACAGTACCAACAACTGCCATGAAACACAGTTTCAAGTTTGTCACTTGTCCTTTTCAGTCACATGAAGCTTTGTGTTGAATTGCACGACATGAGAAACACTGTGATGGTTAGGTGTCACGAAATTTCAGTTTGACGATTCAAAAAACTCTATGAATGTTCAATGACACAAACCTTGAATGTGGCAATGTTAGAGAAACAATGATGCTACAGGAACAAGATGATCATTGTCAGTCTGCTGGTTTCATTATTATGACTGGCCCTTTAAACCCTGGCAATATGTTGAATAAATGTCTCTTTAAATGACTGAAGGGGGGGGGGGGGGGAACGAGGGTGAATGAATAGCCTACCCCAACATTAAAGTGTGACACGCACAAACAACAGAGTGTCAATAAGAAATGTTGAATAAATGTTTCTTTAAATGACTGGGCGGAAGGGGGGGGGGGGGGGGGGGGATGAACAGCCTGCTCCAACATTGAAGAGTGACGCACACAAACAACAGAATGGGTGTCTTGTGTAATCGTAACCCTACTGAATTCGGTAAAACTGCATTTAGTATGTGTCCCTTTTTAGCTGTCAACAAAACTTTCTGCATCTGTTTCAATATCAGTCCGAGTTCCCCATTCCATCGACGCTGTTCGTGCCTACCCTTCCACTCTTCTTACACCATTCTGTCTATATCATTTCTAACTGTCCTGGCCTGCACTTCCTCTCAGTAAAGTCAGCTGAAACTAAGTCAATGACAGGGCAGGATGGAGCACTTTGTTCCAAGGATATGCTGGAACTAGGTCCTGTTTGGTCATAGACAAGAAACAGGTTGTATTTGGTTATAAAAAAGAAACAGAAAATATATTTTTGCCATGGACAAAAAAAATATTTTGGAATGAATAAGAAACGAAACAAGTTCACTGAGCTACGGAGGAGTCATTACATAAATGGACATGAAATAACAATGCATGAAGGAAATATATTTATGGAGTTGCCTTGAAAAAAAACTTATTTCTGTTTTTTCACAAAGCATTTAATAGGTGATTCAACCTCTTAAATCCTTACATCTGAAATATTGGCGAGGTTGTCTAAACTTTATTCAAACTTAGATCCGAATGGAAACTAGATAGTAAAAGCTATTAACATGTCAACAAAATAGCTGCATCTGCATGCAGATACATTAACTCTACACTTGCTCCTGCTTCTAGTAAAGGCAAATCCATGCAAAAGACAGAATTAGTTGCTTATGACCCGTCATGGTCAATAAGCAACATCTGTAGCTACTCTTAGATGAGACAGACAATACACGACCTGGCAACTATTGCTATGCATTAAAAAGAGATGGTATGTCAAAACACTAACAATTACAACAGTAAACAATGGTGTCAAGTCAATAGAGGAAAAAGCCAGATCTATCCAATATTTCAATTAACCGGGAAGAGTTGTAACAATAAATGTCCACGTCTATCTTTTTTAAATGTTATCTTATGGAGAATGTCAAAATATTTGTTAGTCACGACTGTTACTTCTTTTAGAAAAGTCTAGGCCTATCTCAAAACAAAGTAGGCATGTCCTTTGCCTCATTTAAAGGAGGAGGCACTACTACGTTGAAATACCCATTGTCCCTGTCTGTTGCTTCATTGAAAGAAGATGCTGAATGCAGATACAACTCATATTTCCAAGAGTGAATTAGACAGAAGGGAAAAATACATTTTCCATGTCTTTTACTTCAATTTATAGAGATCACTGACCAACGAACCAACAAAATACCAAATGATACAAAATACAACACAAATGAGATTGTGACATGCAGATCTGCAAACAAGTCGTGATAGCAACGCCGTGACGTGTACGGACATGACAGATGGTTGTACTTATACCCAAGCGTTCATATTCTAACTCGTTTAAGACTAGCGAAATGATGACGCTTTTTTGATGATCAAGACGTTTCTCTACCTACATCTAATCTTATAACTCTGATGATGTTCTATCTACATCACTGTGACGCACAAATCGTTTGATTTCCTGCTTTGAAGTTCAAGATGGCTTGGGTTACCAAGCAGTGACTTGAGCGCCTTGAAATGACGATACTTTAGTGACGTTTCGTAGCTTTTGGAAATGAGGTTTTCTGACGACAGTCTGTGAAAGGCAGAACTGGAACTGCTGGCTTAAGTATTTACGCCCTCTTTACGAATCAGATTTGGTAAGAGATCTAATGGCTTTAAGTGTCTTACATTTCCTCATCCTGACTGTATTTCAAATGCTTGGAGGAGTATGCTGATTTGTGGAGTTTGAAGTGTGGTCAGATGCGGAGCTTGAAGCTTGCTGAACTGTGAGGCTGGGATAAAACTGTGGTCAGTGTTATCACAGCAAAGCCTGTTCAGTGCACTGTGTGTATTCTGAACAGAGAGAAGTATGCTTGGCTTA
>CM060340.1:41815865-41823365 GCA_030674155.1 Stramonita haemastoma
CACAAACACACACACAGAACACACACAAGACACACACACACACACAACACACACACACACACACACACACACACACACACACACACACACACACACACACACACACACACACACACATGTACACACACACACACACTACAACACAACCAACAAACACAACTTACCGAGGGCCGCAAATTTCCTCTTGCACGTGACGATTCTGATCCAGCGTTTCCATGACAACGGCATCCACACCTGGGGATGTGTGTGTGTCAGGTGACACAGCAGCTGATCCTCAGGCTAAAAATAGACACAGAAATAGTGTTGTTGCTGTTGTTGTGCGTTCCCCAGCTTAACACTCTGGGGGTGACCCAGAATGTGCCACTCTGACTCACTCACTCTTCCTACCTGGGAATCACTGTGAGAGATTGAAATTGCACACTGAAGTTTGCCTGTATGACTGTTTTCAAGTACCTCACCATATAGGCAGCCATACTCCGACTTCACGGGATTTTTCTCCTTTAACCCTCTTGTTGTTGAATTCTACAGAGCTAAACTGCCTGTAGATTTTGAATTCTTTGAAAGTTTTCTACCCCAAACTGACATAGTCCACTCCTGAGACAACTGTCTGTGTGGATGACAAGCTATCAAGCTGAAATTTTGTCACAAGCTAGATACATCTTTGTACTTGCATTTTAAGGCAAGTTTACATGTCTGGTCACAAAATGCCGTGTCGTTGTCACCTTATTTGTCACCAATCACAGGTAAAAGTATGTTGTATACAATAAACCAGTAAAATATGTATGGAATAGACCAGAATTCATACATGTAAGTGTTGAATAAAGAACTGATGCCTAGCTAACGTGTTTATTAATGTTTGTGTGCAATTGTACTTCAAGGATGTGTCACACAGTGTCCTCATAACTCCTGTTGTTTTATATGTCTTGATGAGACATACTTTTTGTTTAACTGTTTTTCTGTCTTTTGAAAAACAAGGCATATTCAATCAATATCTCACCTGTATACTGCATTTCAGATGTTTATGTCTTACCACATGTTTGTTAAGTGCACAGAAGAGTATTATTGTACATAAGTGTCACATTGTCACCAGTGTCACCCACACAGGTGTGACAAATATGAAACAACACAGAACTTCTGTAATTCTACAAAATTTTAATCGTGATAGTCTTTAAAGTAGTTATAGTGATGGCACAGGGACACATCACATCACAGAAAGCACAAAATGTGGGGTGTACCTATTGCTGTCACCTGTGGCACTTTGGCAGACTGGAGACCTATTTTCTTTTCCTTCTTGCTATTTTCATCATCAGCAAATCTGTCCGTTGAGTTTCAAATAAAGAGTGTGGTAATAACTAGAAAATAGTCAAAAGGCCTCACATTTTCTAGCGTTTATGCTGCGGACCCCCCCCCCCCCCCCCCCTTCCCTCCAGGTCAAATTTCTCCACAGCGTGTGGGTAGTACAGGTCACTGCGCTTGCAGGAATGTGCCGTGTAGTGCTCTATTTTCAGGGTTATTCTTCTCTCTAACTGCGTTACTTCCTTTCTCTTCTCCCCCACCAGCTTTTTATTTCTGACTCACTCAACATTTATCATTGAAAATTTTCTACTTCCAAAGCAAACGCGTACATTTTATTGTCTAGTTAGTTAGATGAATCGTCTGCTACCAACGAAGACGCCATTTTTTTTTGCCACGCACTACCAGCGAAAGGCGTTTCTATCACCAGCTATGCTTTCTTCCTTCCCTCCCAAGTACACACGTGTTAGTGGTCTAAATTTATCACTGGCACCATCTGAAACCTTCCCTGCATCGCCCTACCAAATTTCAGACACACTGTGTGAGAACCATGAGATACGTGTGTGATGGAAAAGTACTGCTCATGTGGTCAGGACCAACGGCCGGCTACGGCCGCAACGGAATCTAGAAGCCAGTGCTGTTACGGCCGGCTGCGGCCTTAATGAGGCTAAGACGGTTAAAGGGCAGTGCAGGTTGTGTTATGTTATGAACTTATCATGGCTGAAGACTTCAATCTCAACACAGCATTTTTTTTTTTTACGACAGAACAACACTTTAGTGTAGGCCTTGGCAATTAGCTGACATCAATAAATGGCACAGCTTTTGGCCTGGGCCATAGACAAAGGAAGGATCAAAACTGAAACGGAGAAAGAAAATGGAACACAAAATCTGCTGACCATTTGTCTCACAGGTCCTGTTGGTCATTTCATCTGGGACTGAACGGGGTGGGAAGGTGGGACTGGGTAAGGAGTGGAGCAGAGTGTTAAACATCTTGCGCACATGTTAAAACCCATTCCACTTTTTGGAAAAGTAGGCCATTGTGGTGTAACCCAGTGTTTCAGTATCACACTACCTTGCCATCTGAACAAAAAAACATAGGCAAAATGTCCTATAGAGAAAACAGAATATTGTTTGAAAGATTTGCTTGAAGAGAGACAGCAGGAAACAATCATACAGCAGGCAAATGATATAACTTGCAGATACTGTGAGGTAGGATCAAGACTGTCGATTCGACACACAGCATAGTACAGTATAGCATGTGTTACAATAGTTTATATCTATATATATTGTTGTTCCTCCACCATGATCTACACTGATCTGTTCATGGAGAAGCGCTCTAAGGAAGCATCACATCTTACACACACAACACACCATGTCAGTAACTCAACACTCACACCACACCACAATCATCACACTAACTGAAACCCTCACCACACCACTCAACCAACTACCCTAATCACACCCACCACCACCCACACCAACACACCACCCACCACACCATTCTACACCAACCAACCACACCACACCACACCACACACCCCACACCACACCACACCACACCATATCTACACCAACCAACACACCAACCACACACCACCACCCACCCCACCACACCATATCTACACCAACCAACCACACACACCACACACCACCACACCACACCACACCACACCATATCTACACCAAACCACACCACACCACACCCACCAACCCACCACAACCAAACCACACACCACACACCCCACCAACAACCCCCCCCCCCCCACCCCACCCTCCCCCCCCCCCCCCCCCCCCCCCCCCCCCTTCACCTTGATCCAGACTGAAGAGTTCATGAAGGAAAAGGGCACAGGAGGATTGTCCCCTGGCATCACCTGCAGGCGAGGAAAAGTCAATCTTCCGTCCATCCAGTCTGGGGGGAGTGCCTGCCACACCAACACAACATGACACTGTGCAATAAAGGTATACACACATGCACACATGCATGCACACACACAAGACTATCCAGTCTGGGGGGAGTGCCTGCCACACCAACACAACATGACACTATACAATAAAGGTATACACACACATAGCAAGCACACATGCATGCATACATTGTCATGTCCCTTTTTTTTTTTTTTTTAATCCAGTTTGAAAGGTTTTGTGATGAATGTTGTTTTTGATGTAATTAATGATGGGATTATTGGTATTGATGTAATTGTTATTGTATTGGTTTGATAGTCTAGCTGACTGAATTTTTTTTTAAAGTATTATTAGGTGTGGGTTCTTGATTGTTTGTAGAACTTGTGTTGTTGTCATTGTCTTTGTTTGGCTGATTGTTTGTGTTCCTCCATTCCTCCTCGATACCCCCTTTCCCCAGTCCTTTTCAATTGGTTTTATTTTGAATTCTATTTTATTTTACTTCATTTGTTTTTTGGTTGTTATTGTGTTGTTGCTTTAGGTGGTGATGGGTGATTATCATATTGTTGTAAAATTGTATCATTGTCATTACAGGTGAGTTGTCAGTTTGAAGTTTTTAGTTGATTTGAGTGTTATGGTTTGGATATCATTTTGTTAAATGGTCTTTTTAGGGGTGGGAGGGTGGGGTGGGGGGCTGCTAGATAGATGGTTTGATGAAAAAAAGCAAATTCATTGCTTACTCAATGTACCATCTGGAAATAAAATTTTGACTTGACTTGACTTATTAAAACACACCACCCCCACCCACCACACACACAACACACTCAAAAACAACACCACAAAAACACACACACACCAACCACACACAACCACACCTCAACAACACACACACACACACACACACACAACACACACACACACACACACACACACACACACACACACACACACACACACACACCACACACACACACACACACACACACACACACACACACACACACACCCCCACACACACACACCACCTCACCTGTTTTCAACCGTCCTATCTTGAAGCCAGCACCTCAATGGTTCTGGCCAGACCTATGGCCGGCTCATCGCCCAGACGCCAGCGGGGCGTGACGTCAGTCCAATGTTGATGGCGCCGCGCAGAAAGGTGCCTGCCGTCAACACCACTGTGCCCGACACAACTTCTGCCGTCGTCTGCAATCACTATCGAGGGTTCCTGCCAAATGCATGTCACTATTTTTATCACATAGAGGGTTGCCTGCCAGAACTGGCTATTGTCCACTTTTTTACTCTTTCATTTTTGGTATGTGGAGACCCTTTATAGCATATACTTTACTGCTACAATAAGCCATGTGGCTGTGATTGATTTTTAATAGTTTTTTTACAAAATTTTCGGTTCATCAAAGTTCTCGCCCATCCCAACCCTGCCTGAAATGCCCAGAACACGATAGCTGTTTCTCGCAGTGCAAGATTACTACCCGTATTGATTCCGTTTACAGAAACACTAATCATTCATTCATTCATCTAATTCTTTACTGTTGGAAGTAAGTGCTGAAACTTTGCTAGAAGGGGGCTTTCTTACAAAACCAATGATTTGTTACGGTAAAAATTGATCAGAAACATTTTCTTGAAGGAAGATTTTTCTCACGAGACCTTTTGAAGTCCAGTTGTCTCCTTAGGTTTCTTTTCTCTTTCTCATTTTATTTCTGCAAAATATCCCTGAAGTCAGAACGCAGCTATCTAAATGGTGGTGGTGGTGGTGGGGGGGAGAGAAACAGTTGCATACACAAAAATCTCACCATTAGTGAATCTCAGAGCTCAAGCTGAAGAAGAAAAAACAATCTGCAAAATCCTGGGGCATTATTTGACTTCAATCCTGTGGGTCCATGAAGTTATGGGCTTGAATCTTGGCAAGAGCATCTGGTGATTATAGGAGGAGATTTTTTACCATATCCCAGATTAATTTAAAGTACAGACCCTCAAGCACCTTAATTCCCTTCATGTGTAGATAACCACATAGAGAAGATCAAACATGGCTGTTGAAGATGCCGTAGTTCATGTCATCTCCCAACAGTCTGGATGAAACTATAAACCGAGGCCCTGCGTGCGAACGCATGCAGAAATCTAGCGCACACATTAAATCCTACTCCGCTTTTCGTAAGAGTAGGCCATCGTGTGCTGGTTGGAACAGATGACATTTACAAAACTGCATACACAAGGGGACTGGATGTAAAAAAGCATGTGCTTATCCCATTATCCTCGATATAAAAGAATAAAATAACAAAACAAAAATAAAATAAATAAATAAAATCAAACACATCACAAAACCACTCACTAAGTACTACTCCATGGCACGTCTGCTTGCAGGCCGCATGGTCAGGCTGAGTGCTCTCCCCTAGTATCAGATCCTCCACGGGGGCGGCCATGACGGTCAGGCCGGGCGTGTTGAGCACCTCCCTCTGCATGTGACCTTTGTACAGGTCACGGTCAATCTGTGCCCGGGGGCCCTGAGAGGGATGACAGCATCATGGAAACATGTCTGCATTAACCCTTACAGAACTGAAAAATTGTGACGCTCCACCACATAAGGAGTCGCATTGCACCAGTGGTCAATTTTTAGTTATTGACATGCTATTAATCTGCAATCAAAAGGCTATACAATACAAAATACAGATTGAAAATCTGACACATTTGTGCACAGTTATTACAAATTGAAATGATAGACTGCAGGATGTGACAAAATGAGAAACAGGCAAGTTTATTTTCATAACAGGTTGTCAGAATGAGGGCCTGGGTATTTTCAAAACACATTTAAAAGCAAAAGGAATAAAAATTATGCATTAAGATTTCATTACAAGGTAGAATAACGAATATAGTTTAATAATCAAGCAAAATCTCAAAATCGACAACTTGACCCCATCTGCCCTTAATGGCTTCTAGCACAAAATTGGGTAATGTGCTAAGCGACTCATTTCGTGGTGGAGCGTCACATATCTGCTGACAATTACTTCCCCTAGCCTGAATTTCTGCCCTAGAGCTGTCCCCTTTAGTCCTGTCGGCCAATTTTCCAGCGATAGCGGTACCAGAGGTGGGTTTGTTTATAGTGATTTGTCATGCAGCTAAACTGGAATCGACGAACTCTGGAAAATAGTTCTGATACAGGAAACACTGCTTCTTCTTTCCAATGAGAACGTTTACAAAGCTTCGTGTGTGTGTGTGTGTGTGTGTTTGTGTATGTTAAATTTACCTAGGTACCCATTTTGTACTCTTCTGCACCTCAGAAACCCAGGAATTGAAGGAAAATTTGGTTGTGCCGGTTTTCCTCCTTACAGGACTAAAGGGTAGCAGAAAGCTGAGCCAGAAAACAGGCGTACCGTACTGAAAGGGTTAAGTCAGGGAGGAGGATGTTGTTTGTTTTGCATGCATCAGCTTAGATGTCATGAAGTTTATGGGCTCTTCTTTTTTGTGTGTGTGTGGGGGAGCAGGGGGGCTGCCTCAGTTTCCTATGATGTCCTTTTCCTACTATACCCATGCCACTCATTTCGATCTCTCTCCCTCAGGTTCCTTATGTCGCATATCATTAGGCCACCATTGAGCCACCAGCCAGAGGGGCCCTGCATTGCAGTGCTTCTGGGTGGTTTTCAGTGGTGCCTGTCCTGAGCAAACGTATGCAGGATACCACCCATTACACCCCCTGCTGATGACAGTAATAGCTCAGCTGCGGAGCCATGCTGAGTCAGACACCCATCTGGGGTGGCGACGACCATAACATCCCTCCAATGACCTGCTCCTGTGAATCTTCAACCCCAAAGGCCTTGACACACACTCACCACAGGCACAAGAGTGTTCAGGACAACCAAGATTGAGGTCACCATGAGACGAGAGTTACCATATCACTGAATCAGAGACAAATTTTCTCATGATGATCGATTATAATAATATAATAATAATAATAATAATAATAATAATAATAATAATAATAATAATAATAATAATAACTTTTAAAAAATATCAGGGAATTTATACAGCGCTACATCTTGCTAAAACAAATCAAAACGCTTGCATCAAACCAATTCTTACGCATGCAACCTATGACAAATAATGAGGATGATGTAATGACGCTGCTGTGGAAGTGCATGAGCTTTGAGACTACTTGACAGGGTTGTACTCTATACTTGTTATCATGACATATTCCAGTGTCAACTGGGCCGAAATATACACACACCTGCAGTGTTGGGTCAGGTAATGTGAGATACAGTCTCAAACTCACATCTGTAAGGTGGATGAGGCTCAACTGTC
>CM060340.1:41828365-41873902 GCA_030674155.1 Stramonita haemastoma
ACCTTCTCAAGACAAGAAGTAGCTGAGACTTAGACTGTTACTGTGTTAGAGGACTCTTTACTTTAGTCTGAACTATTTTCACAGGAACACAGACACACATGCACACACAAATGCAAGTATGCGTGTGCGTGTACACACACACACACACCACACACACACACACACACACACACACACACACCATGCAGAAACGCACACACACATGCATGACACCACGCACACGCACGCATGCACAACAACACACACCACCACACACTAGTACACACACACACACACACACACACACACACACACACACACACACACCACACATCACACACACACACACAAACAGCAAACACACACACACACACACACACACACACACACACTAACAACACAGTGGAAGTGGAAGCCAGCAGAGAAGTCAGTTACACAATCTTCAGAAAGACTGAAACTGGCAAAAGTGAAGAGATAAGCAAAAAACCAACATCCAGAGTTGTTCATCTAACTAGGTACCCCCGATGCCACAGATTCACTTCAATCCAAACATCATGATCGTTTTGGGCAAAGTGCGATGCTTTTTTGTTTACCTTGTCCTTGCCATGCTCTGGGGGCTGCCATATTTGTAACGGGAGACTAATCTGTCGAGTTAAGGACAACGTTAAGCGTTCCTTCCCTTGTCTTGGCTACATTGGAACATGTCTAAAATCTGGTAGGCCTACAGTGTACACAACAAAAACCAAGCAGAGCGCACAATAATAATACAAATTCACAGCAATATGATGCACCACAGCAACGTGCAGGGTCCCCGCCACATGCGCGCACACAAACAAACACCAGCGCGCGCGCGCGCGCGCGCGCATACACACGGATAGCCTAGTGGTCAGAACATTGCGCTGGCAATTTGACGACCCGGGTTCGAGTCCAGTCGAGATTTTTCTCCTAGAGTTAACATCAGTGTTGACTCCACTCTCCCCGAAAGTCCTTCGGATGAGACTTTAAACCGAGGCCCCGAGTGCGAACGCACGCAGAACATCTTGCGCACACGTTGAATCCTGTTCCGCTTTTCGTAAGAGTAGGCCATCGTGTGCCGGTGGGAACAGATGACAACATTTACAAAACTGTATACACACGGGGTCCGGATGAAAAAAAAAGCACATGATTGCTTATTCTTTTATCCTGGATATAAAAGAATAAAATAAATTAAATTAAAAATTTTAAAAACCTGCAAAAAAAAGGTGCGGTTTGGGGCAAAAACGGGACCCAAATTTTCAGGCCCTTCCTACCCCAACTTTTGCACGGTTACAGACCCAAGGCACAAGACAATATCGCCCTATATGAGTATAGTCCACTTCTAGCAAGGTTGTTTTCTTCAAAAGGACCAGTTTAAGACCACGTTTATACAGACTAAGTAACGGTTTCATGGTATTCCACTGGCAGAATCCCACAGGGTCGCTGCAGTCTATTGAGAATTGTATATAAGCTTGAAAGAACAGTTTCCTTGAATGGACGTCAAGAGAGTGTTTAATTTTAGTAAACTTTTTGGGACAAGTATTTGCATAGTTGAGATATGTGGTAGAACCAGCTGAGATTTTCATTGATTGTCACTCATAGAACTTTGTGGTGAGAGGTTTGTTCAATTGCTTCCTTTTTTATGTAAATTGAAAACAGTTTATGTGATAAATGTTGTTGCTTTTGTCTGGTGGTGATAAGCATGCATTTTGTTTTTGGGGGATGATTAGACATGCGGTTTTGTTCTGTCCATTTGACAAGTTTGTTGGAGCTTTTTTGTAATATGGTTGCAAGATAGTCAATGTCACTATGGCTCATATGTATGGTTGTGTCATCAGCAAATAGCTCACATTTGGAATATGTAGAGGAAGGTCATTTATGTATAATGAAAAGAGAATAGGTCCCGATATGGATCCCTGTGGTATTCCATAATGAATGGTTTTTAGTTTGGATGTTGATGTAATTATTGAGACACACTGTTGCCTGTTTGTAAGATAGGAATCAAGTAGTCCTAGGGTTTTTGTAGAAATGTTATACAGTTCTAGCTTTATAAGAAGTTTGTGGTCAATTGTATCAAATGCTTTTTTGAAATCAACGAATAATACTCCACAAAATTTATTGTCATTGTTTGATAGCCAGTTGTCAACAAGACTGGTTAGTGCTGTATGGCACGAGTGCTTTTGTCTAAATCCAGACTGATTAGGACGAAGTAAGTTGTTGATTTCTATATAACGGACCAAGTGTTTATTCATGTTTTTTCCAGGGTTTTGAAAGGATAGGTATAATAGAGATGGTCTATAGTTTGATTATATCTGAAGTATCACCAGACTTGTAGATGGGGATCGCTTTAGCACATTTGAAGGCATTGGGGAAATAGTTCTTATTAAAGCAAAGGTTGTATATAATGTTAGGGTGTCTGTGATAACTGGAGCTGATAATTTTAATATTTTGCTGTCTATTCCATCAAGACCATGCGTTCTTGATTGTTTGAGGCGAGTCAGATAGTTATAGACCTCTGAAACAGACATGAATGGTAAGTGAAGTTTTGAAGACCTGTATAAGCTTTTCTTGGCAGAATAGTTTTAATTTATTGAGGTCATTGGATTCTGAGTTATCATTGCTAATTATGTTAGAAGAAACATTGATGAAGTGGTTGTTAAGTTTTTCAGCGGAGATGTCTTTGATTACATTTGATTTGGAAGATGATTAATTATTTTATTTATTGCTCGCCATACTGTCTTTGAATTTTGTTTGGAAGATAGTAAGTCTTGAAAATATTTCTTTTTTTTATGCCGTTTTTGTGAGGTTATGGCGTTTAAAAAAAAAAAAAACTGAGAGAGAGAGAGAGAGAGAGAGAGAGAGAGAGAGAGGAGGAGAGAGAGAGGAGAGAGAGAGAGAGAGAGAGGGAGAGGGGGAGAGAGGAGAGAGGGGGGGGGGGGGGGGGGGCACAGTAAACAGGTGTGTATGCAGAGATCTTGTCCACATTCTCTACATTCGTAAACACAACCATTCATAAACAGAACTCTTAAGCAAAGACCTTGGTCAAGTTTTTATTTGATTTTTGGTCCGACGTTTGCACTGAACTATTCATCCAGTCCTGACAATGTTTCTCAGTCATTCTAAAGTCTCCTTTCCTTTTTGTAATAATTCAGCTGTGAGCTGGCCACCCAACCCCACTCCAGCTTCTGGAGGGGGAGGTAGGCTTTTCCCAGTGCTCTGACCAGCAGGGACACAGTGACCGACCCACAAACTGACTTGTTTGCTTTTGAATAGGACTTTAGAATCTCAGACCACAATGACGTGTTTATTCTAATAAGCTTTTAAAAGGCGTTTTTCTTGGCAAAGAGTCAGTTGTGTAGTCAAGTGCCAGTAGTGTGTGCTCACCACTTAATTTTTAAACTTTGGGTATAAATCTAACATTTTTTGTACAGGACTTGTGAAATACAGAAAAATGGAAGCAATATTGGTTACAGGAAACATTCTTTGGTGGAGCCTCTAAACGAACATATATTTTCACTCTGATAGGCAAGCTTGGATTTTATCACCTATGTTATAGATCACTAAAGCAAGTTGTCCGTTTATCCACATCTTGATACATTTCATGTTGGGATTCTGGAAAAAGGAAATGTTGGGATTCTGGAAAAAGCTTAACTGGGTTCGGCACAACAAAGCAAAACCACTAATACTACTTGCAACACTACATGAAAACTGTACATGCTACAGGTAATGGGGTTTCCAGTTCACCCTTTACCACTGATACTACTTGCAACACTACATGAAAACTGTACATGCTACAGTTCACCCTTTACCACGAATACTACTTGCAACACTACATGAAAACTGTACATGCTACAGGTAATGGGGTTTCCAGTTCACCCTTTACCACGAATACTACTTGCAACACTACATGAAAACTGTACGTGCTACAGTTCACCCTTTACCACTGATGCTACTTGCAACACTACATGAAAACTGTACGTGCTACAGGTAATGGGGTTTCCAGTTTACCCTTTCATGGGAGTAAAAAAGAAAAAAAAAAGCATAAAAAATTATATACTTTTAACATTATGCACACAAATCCCAAATTCTGACCCTGGAATATCAATCGGGGGAGGAGGCAGCAAACAGTAGAGAACAACTGCAAAACATTTAAGAGTCTACTAAATTCCGTGCAAAGCAATTTGTCTGAACATTTCACATAGAAACAACAGGATAAGTCATGATTAAACCTCGTTTTTCAGGTTGGTATGTTCAAGAAATGACACATGCAACAAGCTACACATGAAAACTATATACTTCAGCTGAAGGTCAAATATGTGACGCTCCACCACATAAGGAGTCGCATTGCACCAGAGGTCAATTTTTAGTTATTGACAAGTTATTACTCTGCAGTAAAAAGTCTATTCAATACAAAAAACAGATTGAAAAATCGGACAATTCTGTGAAAAGTTATTACAAATTGAAATGATAGACTGCAGGATGTGACAAAATGAAAAACGGGCAAGTTTATTGTAGTAAAAGGTTTTCGGAATGAGGGCTTGGGTATGTTCAAAACATTTAAAAGCAAAAGGAATAAAAATTATGCCTTGATATTTCATTAAAAGGTAGAATAACGGATATAGTTTAATGATCAATCAAAACCTCAATATAGACAACTTGACCCCCACCTGCCTTTAATGGCTCCTAGCGCAAAATTGGGTAGTGTGCTAAGCGACTCATTTTGTGGTGGAGCATCACACATGTGGGCATTGCTTGGAATGGTTACATGTAACTAAACCAACATTACAACTGCCCATCAAATCAAATCAAAATTTTATTTCCAGATGGTACATTGTGTAAGCAATAAATTTGCTTTTTTTCAAGCCATCTATCTAGAAAACAAAACAAAACAAAAAACAAAAGCAAAATAACCCCCTCCCCCACCCCCCCAAAAAAAAACCCAACCCATAAAACCCCACTAACCACTTGAAAAAATAGACAAATTTAAAAAAAAAAAAAAAAGAAAGAAAAAAAAAAAAAAAAAAAAAAAGAAACAGCAAGCCAACAGCAAGTACAACCAAGGAAACTCTACCAAGAAATATTTAGCTACAACATTGTTACAACTCATGAAAACAACAAAAAAGGAATTAAAATATAATAATAATGACAATAATAGTGAAAATAATAATGCACTGTAAGAGTCACTCTTTCAAGTAGGCTAACAACACACACACGCACACACACATGTACACACACACACGCACACACACATGTACACACACACACGCATGCAACTCACTCATGCACGCACATGTATATATATCAAACACACACACACTTACAAAAGTATGTAGCCACTTGCGCATATGCACATGATTTTTTTAAGTTATGGGGAAAAAAAAGAATCATAAAAGTCAAACATTTATATCAGGTTACAATATCATCCATTCTTTTACATTCATACTTTATATAATAAAAAATCACCAACCAACACCCCACCCCCCAAAAAAATTAGCTAACAAAGTAAAAACAGGAACAAACATCCTGAGAATTGATATACTGTATATTGATCAACAAAGTCAGTCATGTTAATCATGACATTTTAATAAGACGGGAGACGAGAAAAAAAGAAAAAGAAAAACATAAAAACAAATACACACACGCATGTGCGCAAGCGTGTGCAGGTCCGTGCGCATGTCATCAATAAACTTCGTTTTAAAGGATGTGCCTAAATTTTAGATAATGCATGTAACGGAAGACAAGAGGAATCCATCCGCAGTAAGGCATATACTTTGAAACATAAATTCTAATACCTTAATCAGTCTTATGATTATGGCCATAAAAATCACGTTCATAAACCATTTTGTAATCATGATGGACATAGTTATTGAGCTTACTTGAAAAGATTATTAATTTAAAAAGTTTACACAGAACTGATTACATTTGACAAACATGAAATAGGACAAAACATGAAACATTAAGCAATAAAGTTACTTTTTTTCATCAAGCCATCTATCTATCTATCTAAAAAAAACCCAAAACAAAACAAAAAACAACAACCAACCAAACAACGACAAAAATCCAAACAAACAAAACCAAAAGATACAAAAATCAAAGTAACAAACAAATTTTTTTTTTAATTAAAAAGATGAATAATATAAAAAAATCCCCCCCCCCCAAAAAAACAACAAAAAAACAATAACAAAACCACTTAAACAAAAAACAGAAGCTAAAAAAACAAAACAAAACAAACAAAAAAACCCAGCAAGCCAACAGCAACTACAACCAAGAAAACCCTTTTCAAAAAATATTTAGGTACAACATTGTTATAACTCATTAAAGCAACAACAAAATGAATTTTTAAAAATGTAATAATAACAATAACAATAGTGAAAATAATAATGATAATATATTGTAAGATTCACTCTTTCAATTAGGTTACACACACACACACACACGCGCGTATGCGCTCACAAATACACACACACACACCACGCAACTCACTCACTCATGCACGCACATGCACAATCATATCAAACACACACACACAATACACACACTAACACACACATACACACACACACACTCACACACACACTTACACAAGCATATAATATAACCACTCGCGCATATGTACGTGTTTTTTTTGTTTGTTTTTTGGGGGTTTTTTGTTTGGGCTTTTTTTTAGTTATGGGGGGAAAAATAAGAATCATAAAAGTCAAGCAATTATATCAGGTTACAATATCATCCATTCTACATTCATACTTTAAAAAAAAAAAAAAAAATTTAGAGAGAGAGAGAGAGAGAGGGGGGGGGGGGGGGAGACTACACAGTACATTTTAGCCAGATAATGTGTATAGTTTTCAGTTGACCAATAATATCATTACTAACACTATCTTTCTAGTTATACATATAAAAAATAGATCATATGGTAAAATGTGTTTGTTATACGAGAAAATAAGATGAAAAAAAATTTCTTTAAAATCAGTTGCAACTACATGATAAGATACATGTAAAAGCATTTGATACATGTAAAAGCATTTTACACACACACACACCACACACACACACACACACACACACACACACACACACACACACACACACACACGCACACACACCTAAAGCTGAGACAATTTAAAGCCTCAAAAATAATTATTGATGCATCAAAACAAAACAAAAACACGAAAAATCTAAATTCATTCAAAAAAGAGCCATGTTATTTTTAAAAAAAAATTATGAGAAAAATTTATCGGATCACACTTAACATTATTCTGCTTGCTGTTTATGCAGAAAAAATGTGAACTCCACTCTCCCCCTATGTCCTTCAGATGAGACTTTACACTGAGACCCTGTGTGCGAACGCATGCAGAACATCTTGCGCACACATTAAATCCTGTTCTGCTTTTCATAAGAATAGGCCATTGTGTGCCGGTGGGAACAGATGACAAGATTAACCCTCTTCCATTCGCTTTTCTGACCAAGAAACTCCTCCTAGTATTCGAAAAATTTCAATCTTTTTCTAGTAAAACACAGTTCCTTAGTAATATACACCACCATATAAAAACTACTGATAGTAGAGTCTTGAAATTTGACAGGAATGTTCATAAGTTGTCATAGTTTACTTTGCATCAAAATTTGACAGTCCTGCTTATATATGTCGTGTTGCTGTCCCCCTTTTTGTCACCAAATCAAGGTGACAACATGTTCACTTCATGCTGTTAGTAAAATAATATGCTCTAACATGCACATCATGCACTAGTATGAGTCAAAATTTTAAAAAAAATAGTGTCCTACCTACAGGCCCTCTGTAGGATTCCACGTCAGGGTAATCGATTGAATAATACACATCACATGAAGATTGTCACCAAGTCCATTGTCTGGGATTGTACAGTTTTTCTACATACTAAAGAGAAATAAAAAATACGCAAACACGGTACATTATTTATTCACGGGATGGATTGCGTCGTGCCTTGAACTGGGCTTTGATGTCATTGAGAAAGGGCCTGATCTTGTAGAGAGGGTCGTACTGGGGGCTGTCACGTCCAGGTGTGTCACTTGTGTCTCTCAAATGAAAATATTGATTCAGCTTCAAAAATCTTGTTTTGGGCATGACAGTACTGATCCATGAGTGAGAAAACTTGGGGTCAGTGGACCAGTACATATGTATTCTGGGCAGACGATTGATTCCCATCATTATCAGTATAGACAGGTAAGGCCTGATCTCCTCAGGTGTTGTGTCTGTCCACAAAGGATCAGAAGCCACACCTCTAGCAGCGATCTTTTGTTTGGCATACTAATTTGTCTCATCTGCCGCACTACGAAAAAAAGTTGGGGAAACAAACAGAAAAAAACAATCCAGGGGCTTGGCACTGAGCGGTAGTGTGTGTACAGGGCCTGCAGGCAACTGAAAATCTTTCACTGCCAGCGCTGTGTGCGCCGCGCGCCACGTCGTCTGCAAATTTAGTAGTGGAATGTTGTCTTCAGGGTCACTTTCTACTGCATAATCCTCATCTATTTCATCCCTTCCTTCTTCAGTTTCAATTTCAACATCAGATTCTCTATTCTGTTGTCTTTCAATCTCCTCAACTTGACGCATAATTTCGTCAATTTCATCTTCTGGAAAATCTTCCCACATTTCATCTTCGTGCTTTGCCGCCATTCTTAGCTATGAGAAAATGTGTGAATGAAAATGAGAGACGCTGACTAATTTCTTGAGAATGGAAGGATGTGTGGTGCCAAAAATAGTACTGAAAAGCCATTGGGCTATCCTTACTATAGCGGGAAAAGTCACTCATGGTGTGTGTGAACTTGTTCATGCTCAGAGCGTGATGGAAAATACCCACTGGCCGCGAGCGATTCTCGGCATGCTGCGGCACGATAAAATAAATGGGGCCTTTTCCGAAAAGCCCGCTGCGGCATTAGAAAATGGGAGAGGGTTAAACAAAACTGATGTAAAAAAGCACAGAGTGCTTATTCCATTATCCTCGAAATAAAAAGAAAATTAAAAAAATAATAAAGTCAAGTAACCAAATTAGTGGAAGAGAAACTACACTACAAATGCATGTTGCTTACAAATGGGGAATAGATCTGTCCAAGACAAGGAAGAGAAACTAAACAAATGCATGTCCTTTCACAAATGGGGAATACATCTGTCCAAGAAAGGCAACTGCTTTATGAGCACCAAACCCCCCCCAAAAAAACATGCTACTGGTAAGTGGGGTTTCCAATTCATCCTTTCATGGAAGTAAAAATAAATAGGAAAAAATATTGTATTTTTAACATTATGCAAACACATAAGTCCACACAAACTTTTATATTTCAGGCTATATGTTGGAATAATAATCTACAGGTATAGTGGGTAACAAAACTCTACCCTCCACTATGAAAAGAAAAAAGGAATCAGCAATAAACTGTTTCACTTTGCCCTCAGCAATTCAAATGGAGTGTACAAAAAAAGGTAGAATAAACTGAATATCCGATTTTGATCATAAAGTAAAAAAAAAAAAAAAAAAATTTTTTTTTTAAAAAGCAAGAAAAAAAGCAAAACAAAAAGTAACCTCCCCCCCCCAAAAGCTAAATGTTTCAATACAAAGTAAGATGTGATGTAAGAAATTGGAAAAGGCAAGCACTTTAAGTACAAGACTACCTCTCTACCAGCATTTTTTGCTGAAATGCATTTTTTTCCTTCTACTTGAACAAGATTTCAAAGCAAGAAATAAAAATCATTCATACAGCCAAGTGTTTTGTACAACTGCTTGCAAACAGCTTTTAACCAACCACTAAACACACACACACACACACACTTTGACATGGATTATACAGACATGAAAAAAAAATGGTAACCCAAATATTATGGCAGCTGATATTCAGATGCATATTGAGTCTAATTATCCGCATTCTCTGAAAGTTTATACAGATGGATTACTTTTAGATAATCGACAAGCAGGTTCAGCTTTCATGATACCATCTCTGAAAATTGAAAAGTCGTACTATGTTGGTAAATTTAGATCAGTGTTCACAGTTGAACTGATTACAATTTTAATGGCTTTGACCTATATTTTAGACACTCCAGTTTGTTTCTATCATATATTATTTTGTGTGGATTCTAAGTCTGCCTTATATGCTTTGAAATCTTCCAATTATAAGAAAATGTCTTGAATTATACTAGATATCAAGTATATGATAAACCTTATTAGCCTAAGAGGTATAAATGTCACCTTTTGTTGGACCCCTTCACAGATAGGACTCTATTCAAATGAGTGGGCTGATAGATCTAGAAAGGGTGCAACTAATGACAGTAGATCCACAGCTTTGCACGTTTATCCTTAGGAGAGAGTTACAGATTATTAGAACAGGCATTGTTGAATAAATTGATGGAGTTATATCAGCAAAAAAGACAGTTCTCAAAATGGATTCTACATAGTAAAGAGTGTGTTTGAAGATATCCATCGAAAGACTCGTACAGATGTTAGAGACAGAAAACTCAGGCATTGTTTTTTTTTCAGAATAAGACTAAATGCATTTGTTACAAAACTCAACAAGAATGTTAAATGCTTATGTGGAGAGTATATTTCAAATGCTCATGTCATACTTGATTGCCAAAATTTAAACCCGTATTTGCCTATCATTTGTAAGACTTCTATTGAAGAAGTTCTCTATGATGTTGACCTGATGTTTGATATTGCTAAAAATTTACATTCAAGTCCCATATGGTATTTGTTATAATGAGGTTTTAGTTGTATTTTTTTTTTTATTCAATTTTGTATTTTCATTAACTTGTTATGTTGTTTATCATACTCTGTTAATATGGTATATTTATGCGCGCGTGCACACACACACGAGCGCGCATACACACACACAATTTCCAATTTTTCCTTTTGATCGTCTGGTAATACTTAAAGTGGAAAGACAAACTGAAAACTACTACTAATACTACTATTACACACACATACACACACACCAAACAATTTTAGTTTTTACACGAGCTAGGTTTCATGAAAGCAGTAAAGCAAAAGCAAGCAGAAAGGCTGAACAAAAAAAACAAAACAAAAAACAAAAAAAAACCCACAACCTGTGCCACACTATATTATAGCAGTCCTCTGCTTGAACATTACGTCACAACATTTGCTACACTGGAATTTCAAAATACACACATTAAAAATGAAGTTGCAGAAAAGTACAAACACACACAACATATTCAATACAAAGGTTTGACCAATACCAGAAAGCAGCAAAAAAAACCAACAAAAAAAACAACAAAAAAAACAAAAAAACAAAAAAAAAAACCCAGCAAACAGCACCGATTGATATTCACAGGAGTCTGAAATTTTTCAATTCTTTAACTTTTAAAAAATATTTTCCATCATAATTCAGTTTTGTAACAACATTGCAGAGCCTCCCACCTCTTTCCTTTTGAAATACAGCTAAGCGGGGCAAAAACAAAGCAGGGTGTGACAGTTTGTGCCGACAATGGAAATAAAACTGCTGGGAAAAATGCAGATAAAAAATCAATGGAACCCCGAGAGTGCTATGACCTGGGTTATGGGCATATCCCTCTATTGCAAAGCAAAAGACAAGGTAGGACAGACTGATCTTATTCACATTATAGAATGAAATAAAAAAAAATATATATATATATATACTAGATTTTGTTTAAAATACAGGCAAAGTGCCTTTTCTAATGTAAGCTTTTTAAATAAGACATACACAGAATCTTTATCAATGTAAAAAAAAAGTTTTAATGTCTCCTTCTTACACTTCATCCTTTCCAAAATGACTGAAAATTATCAAGTCAATGTTGGTTACAGCTGCAAATCCAGTCATTTAGTACATTTCTTTCAACCATGAATCAGAAAAATTCAAGCTTTTTCAGTAACTATTTCGCTTAACCCCCCCCCCCCCCCCCTCAACATACGCACTAAAAAAAAATTCCACACATGGGTATGCAACTTGTATGCTTGTAGCACAATACAGCACATTCACAGGCAGTGACAAGATACCTGTGGTATACCCTTCCATTGACCTACACCTGCAGCACAAATCCATCCTTCAAACAGGCACTTACTTATTCCCACTGTCATCATACTTTCTGCCCCTCCTTTCAATAAAGCCCCTTTTCTGCAATGCATCCTCACCATTTTCAAGTACCCCCCCCCTTCCCCCCAATGATTATCCAATAATGCATTCTAAAATCAGCACCCCCTTCTCTTTTTAGATCTTTTCTATAATTTTTTTTTTTTTAAAATGCACCTTCAAATGATTATTCGATCATGCATTCTAAAACCAGCATGCCCTACTTTTGTTTAAATACTTTCACTTCCCCCACCCTCCACTACACCTAATCATAAAGTGCGACTGCCTTGCCCCTTTCCCATCCTCTAGTCATTACACCCCTTTCCCCCTACCCCTATATACTAAAAAGCTCTCCCCCCCCCCTTGAATTCTTTCCCTAAAATTCTTGCACCCATCTTACAAACCAGACAATAGTTTTGATACTTTAATCTAAATATAGTACAAGTATTTCATAATAATAACCATTTTAAAAAATTATCATTTTGGTGTTTAAAATTATTACTGTTTTGTATACTTGACTTTTTTCCCCGAGAGCATTGTGTAAAGAAGCTCGTGTTTATCCATTACTCCCGAAACAAGTCAATCCAAATGAAAACAATGTAGCCACTGTGTCAGCTATACCAAGTTATCCACCTGCCTTTTGTGTCCACATCTTGGGCCAGGGTTAGAAATGAAGTGAGGTTAAGTGTTATGATTAGTGTTAGTGTTAGGGATAGTGTTAGTGTTCAACATAAAAAGCAGGTAAGGGTTGTCTGTCAGCTGGTCGGTCTGAATGTTAGAATGCATGTGGACACAATAGCTCACAGACAAATGGTAGGTAGCTGTAGACAATGGTACGTAGCTCACAGTATGGAGTTAATCAGAAATCACCAGTCCTAGCAACAGCTAAGGCTGTGCACTGGACTTCAGTGTTTACAAATTTCCTGTTACAATTTCAGGCCTAAAACATTTTGGAACAAACTGCCTCCATTAAAATGATCTTCAAGATAAACCAAGTAGTCAAAAAATCTATCAGCCAGTACTTCATGTCCTATCCCCACTGCTCCTGGCATGCATCCATACCCCTCCTAAACACCCCTTTCCCTGCCTTGCCCAAATTAATGTGCATCCATACCCTCCTAAACACCCCTTTCCTGCCTTGCTCTCTAACCCCTGTGTCTTCCCACAACTTACCCCCCACCCCACACCATCTAAAAAAAAAAAAGGACACTGTTTTTTTTAAATTTAAAACTTCATTTATGCATAATCTTTTTGAAGTGTATTCTATCATGAAATATTACTGATGTACTTGACACTGCAGTGTAGTCAGGAGTGCTATACCACTGGCAAATCATCACACACAAATGTTCAAAATACAGCCAGCCACCATAGTGCAGTGGTTAGCCCCTTGGATTTTGGACTGGAAGTTTGCGGGTTTGAATCCAATAAGAGTCATAGGATTTTTCAGACTCCGGCCAGCTCCTAACCAGAGTGAGTGTGCTGTGGGCTCAATGGGTAGACTGGGACCACACAGTCGAGCATCCACATTTTGGATGCTAGTTTCAGAGTGTTGCTCAAATTACCTGACCAATACTGCAGGTGTCTGTATCTCTCGGGTCCGGTTGACAACAGGATATATTATGAAAGTAAGCGTAGAGTACAACCCTGTCAAGAAATCTCAAAGCAGATGCACTTCCATAGCAGCATCATTACACCATGCTAATTATTGATCATCAGAGACTCCCGACCCTGAGGTTGAGAAATAAGGAATCTGGGTATGGCTGTGGCGGGGAGATGGAGATGAGCGGTGTGGGAACAGCAGTATGGGGACATCACATAGGAGGAGGCAGCAAAAAAAAAAAAAAAAAAAAAGTTCAAACTACTGTGAACTTGCTACCAATCCTGCTAACACACAAAACAACTACCTTCAGACTTGAACTGCTCTCTCAAACCTCACTGAAGTCAGTGGTGGCCAGAGCATAGCTTTGCAAAAAAAATGTTTAAAGCCATCTCATGACGAGATATTTACCTACATTATGTTTTCTTAGGATTTTTTTAAAAACACATTTCAATTTCTACTCTACTACAAATGAATGGCTATTCATTTTCCTGTTTTCTGGTCTAAACACTTCACTGGCCAGAGACAGGTGTAGAAAGAGTAAAGAAAAGCACACAAGTGCTTTTTCCATTAT
The DNA here is from genome assembly GCA_030674155.1 of Stramonita haemastoma. NCBI lineage: Eukaryota > Metazoa > Mollusca > Gastropoda > Neogastropoda > Muricidae > Stramonita > Stramonita haemastoma. The sequence goes on from CM060340.1 coordinate 41,842,585, forward strand.
CCTCGATATAAAATTAAAAATTCAAATAAAAAAAAACAACTGCATAACATACAACTTTTTCCAATAACATTCTTTTTACTGAAAAAAAAACCCATTACAAGTAATTTCCAGCTCTCCAGCATCAAGGGTCATACAGATTATCACAAAAGCATTTTACTAATCGGTTGATCAGAATCAATGAGAAAAAGTTGATAAAAAATGTATAAGTATTTACTTTTCAATTTTGCCACACTCCCTCAAGGGTAAACAATAAACTTAAAGCACATTTCCAGTTAGGTATTGATCTAATCTTTCACTGCCTTACTTCAATTCTATCTTCTTGTTTATAACCCTGCCTACCTGTGTATGTCTATCATCTGTTTTACTAATATACCCTTGCGTTTACAGGTAAAATCAAGTTTTTCACCCGAGTGGTTACGTAATTTTTTCATCAAAGTTAATATAAACACCATCATGTCAACCATTATGCTCTTGTAGATTTTTGCTGAAAACATAAAGGGTTTCACACCAACTGTAATTATCAATTTTCAGATTAAGACTGTACAACTACACACAGATTAAAGCAGGGTTTCACACCAACTGTAATTGTCAATTTTTCAATTTCAGATTAAAACTGTACAACTACACACAGATTAAAACAGGATTGCAAACCCACTGTACTGTCGATCGTTGCACCATCGCCCTGGCAAACCATAAGGGCCAACTAAGGCTGGTCACCATGCTGTGGTGTGACTGAACTGACCACACCTCAATGTTCTCTAACAACAGTCAGCATCCTCCTCCTTCTCCACGGCTGTGGTGTGACTGAACTGACACACCTCAATGTCCTAACAACAGTCGGCATCCTCCTCCTCCTCCAAGGCTGTGGTCGTCTTTTTCCTCAACGATTGAGGTCTTCTTGATGTGCAAGTATTCCTCGGTGATGAGATCTGAAGATTTAAAAAAAAACATTTCAGTGTGCTGATGTGTACTCTATAGTGTTATAATCATTTAAACTCATTCACCCACTCAACCCAGTATTTCAAGACAATAGCAGTGAACATTATGCCAGTGATGCCAACTGATCAATCACAGAGTGTTTGAACAAGCATTTTCCGTGTTTTCTTTCTTTCTCTCGTTTTCAACTCATCACATTTCAAGTGCCAACTTTTAATACTGTCTGTTTTATAAAATTCCACTTAACAAAAATTGTTTTCTGTTTTTTTTTATTTTAAAGCAGCTTCTTTTTCACCACATAGGTGCAGTGCGTGAACTTTATAAGAAAAATCTTTGGCCAAATATCTATGACATAGAACCATTTAATTTTCCTAAACACAATGCATTCCGATCTATTATACTTTATTTGCTGAAGAGCTACACTGGTTTCAGGATTTTTTGTCTCAAAGTGGTATTTTCTAGAAGGTTTTTTTGTTGTTCTACAAGCCACCTGCACCACCACTGAGGCACCTGTCAAGAGGATTTTCCTCTAGAGTGTACATCAGACGACTCCCCTCCCCTCAAAGTCCTTCAGATGAGACTACAAACCTGAGCGCCATTTGCAAATGCAAGTAGAACATACACCCCTCTGCCTTTTTCCATTGCATGCTGGTAGGAATGAATGATGACGTTTTAAAAATGCATGCATCCTGGTGTGTTCAGAAATCTAAGTCTGGATGAAGCTATCACAGTCAGACACGCACAAAGTTTTGCCACCATCAAACCTCAAAGCTCTCGCCAAGGAACAAAGTGTAGAGTATGAGGACAGTGATTTACTCACAAGGATTTTGGTAGGAGCTTACACTTCATGCAGGCAGTTGCAACCTCAGTGGTAGCAGCACACAGACATGGAGACCCTGAGAAGAGGACCTCTGAAAGAAATGGCGCCTGGTTCTCTTCTCACAGTCCGGCCACAGTCCTCTTCAGCGGCTCTCTCCTGCACCTCAGGGTTCCTGGTAAAACAGATGAACAACCCACAGTAACAACTAGGAAAGTGAGAAAAGAGCAAACAAAAAAACAATGGACAGAAAAAAACAGGGAGTGCAGAAGACAGACAGAAAAGCAATGAACAGTTGATTACAAAAATAAATAAAATTAACCACCAGACCAGGAGAGAGCTCAGCAAGGAAGGAGTACACAGGTATAAACACGGTTTAAAAATGAATAGTTGGTATGTAGCAAATCTTTTGAGGTTTAACAAAAAGAAGCCCAGCTCCACCCACCCCCCCCCCCCCCCCCCCCAAAAAAAAAGAGAGAAAATAGTAATAGAAATAGTTTCATTTATTTTTATAGCCCCATCAACCATGAAAATTATAGGGGCTGTCACCTCATATTAATTTCAGAATATTTAGCATACACCCAAGTTCCAAATCGAACGCCAATTTATCCCTTCAAATATCCACCACAGAAACAATGCAAAAGTGACAAACGAAAACAAAAAGAGACTTGACAGAAAAAGTATTAGGCATGAAAAAAAAAGTGGACACAGATGTGTAAAGTGCCTTACCTTTTTTTTTTTTTTTATTTTTTTTTGAAAAGGCAGGAGGTCTTGATGGCTGCCATCACAGGTCAGGTCACTGGCACTGGATTCCAGCCCTCAGGCCCTGAAAGCAGTAAGTAACCATCAGTCACAATGAACACTAGAATATAGTTAAATATGTATGTAAATTACAATGACTATAGTGTATATATAGTGAAATATTATTAATATCATAAATATTAGTATATATATCTAATATTATACCCTCATCATACTATTATGTATATATATGCTAAATATGTATAATATCAATAACTAGTTATATATATATATATATAGTGGCTAAAATATGTAGTAACCATAGTACAGTAACACTAGTTAGTATATATATATATAGTGTTAAAATATTTGTACTATAGTAATAAATATATATGATATATATATAGTAAATATTAGTATATATCAATAACACTATTAGTATTATATATATATTTAGCTAAAATATCACTATGATGACAGGTTTCATTTACATTTTGTTAACCTTTCCGTTTTGTCCAAACTGAATTACAATTAAATTTAGTCAATTTACAGTGTTTGAACATCTAAATACATGGACCAAAATTAGTTCCAGATAAACACTATCAAAAAAAAATATAGACAAGGATGAACTTTCTTTTAATTTTCTTAATTCCAGATGTAGATACTGCCTTATCTACAGCAACCACAAACCTACACCTCTTTACAAATAAACACTTTTAACTTTGGCATTTTTATGTACTCCCTGAGGGGCTTTTAAAAAAAATATCTGATTTTAATTTTAAATTAGCCTTATGCAGCCTGCAGATTCTGACTAAATAGTATAGCGACAACTATTTTCACACGACACAGCTAAAAAATGAACAACATATTTTCAAGCAAATCGACAGTAGCTGTACAATAGCCTATGAGAATAAACCTGACAGTAATTCGACTTAAGATATCAGTAACAACAGAAACTGAAAAAAAAAGGTTCAGCATGATGGAACTACTATGTGAAATGAACAAAATGGAAAACGCAAAGGCATTTAAAAAGTTTTACATCCACTTCCTTTTTTAAAATACAATTTGAGTGAAGGCTCAGGTAAAACAGTTTGCATGCTGGGTATGTTTACATTCCCATAACCCACCAAATACTGACATGAATACAGGATCTTTAACGTGCATACTCGATCTTCTGCTCTTTTATCTAAATCAGGCCCTAAAAAGATCCTAGTCAAAAAGCAAAAAAGAATGATACACAATGACAGCAAACCAGTCAAGCAGAAACAGCAAACATGAAAACAAATTTATAACACAAACAAGCATGGACGTACACCAAGACAATTGATCACATTTGGTCTCACCTGTTCTCAGACATATACAAGTGCTCGACAAAGACTTCACTGATAACCGTCATGGTTTTGAACAGCAGTCCATTGTATTAGTGTGCGGTTAAGATACTGTCATGGTTTGTAACAGCGATCCATTGATTGTGATGAAGTAAGATACTGGTTTGGTTATTTAAGCAGTCGACCATTGATGTAGTGTGGGTGAAGTAGCACGGAATGCCCAGTGTGGTCGTCATTGATGTTGCTTTGTTCAGTTTTCTCATGTCTGCTATCAGTCGTTCAGAGTGCCTGCTTTGTCCAAGTTGGTGCATTCTTTGATGTTCTCTGTTCAATTTTCTGTTTGCTGATAGTCTTGCAGTGGTGCTGCTTTGTCAAGGCTGGTGCATTATTTGATGTTTCTGTTCAATTCTTCGGTCTGCTCCTGTGTCGTCCTCCCTCCAGTGTCCCCTGCAGGATAGTCTATTTCTGCGTTGTCAAGGTCATTCATTCTGTATGTTCTGTCTGATCATGACTACTTCCACATCCAAGTGTGCTCTGCAGGATACGATTATTCTTGGCCAGTCAGCTGTGACATGTGATGTGATGAACTATGCCAGCTTCTTCCTCTTGGCAACAGGCAGGTGTAGATGCTGTCGCAGCTTTCATGACGAGTTCTCTGCAGCTGAGGGCACCTGGTAGGTAACCAGATAAACATGTGTGAGCTGAGACAAGGCAGTCAGGGTGTGAAAGCAAGGTTCTTGGAAACATGAATTCCAGCGCATATAGGCAGTTACTGTTACCCTTTATTAGATCTCACTGCAATGCATTTTGACATAATCCTCACCTAACGCTGCTGCCAAGTTGGTGACAGAACAAAAATATCACTTTACATTTAAAAAGATTCAAGTTGTACTGGCTTTTTATAGTTGTGTTTTCATTGCCCTAGGCCTAGATGGAAATTCAGAAAAAAAAGTTACTTGTGTAGCACCCCTCTCACAATGAGCTCATTGAGCTTTACATTTTGACAGGGCTTTTTTGTAAAAATATGAAAACTTTTGAGACTAGAATCCAAACACACCCTGTGCACACATGCATATCTCAGCAATTATGAATCCTGCTTTTAGGTCAGCTGAAAGATAGTATATTTCTATTATCAAATACTTACAAGTTAGTTTGATGGAAAGTTAGGAGCGGCCAGGTCTTGATGAGGAGATCCCTGGTCTTGAAGCAAAATGAAGTGCCCAGTGAAGGCATCAGTACTGGTGTAACAGCTCACTTGAACCGCCATGTGATCAGCATCACCACTTTAGTGTTTTAGCTCTTATTGTTACTTTATTTTTATCATATGGGTTGGCTTTTTAATTTTCTTATTATTTCTTTAATATTTTTTTAAAAAGACTTAACTATTTTCATTCTTTATCTTGTTTTATTTACTCAACTGTTATGCTCATATTTATTTATTTTTATTTTCTTTCGTTTTATTTATATATTTTTCCCCCTCCCCAAACCCAGTCCGGTATCACTGTATGTGGAAGACGTAAAATTGAAGACTACTACTACAACTATAACCTACTGCTAGAACTTCTGCAGACTAAACAATTAAGAACCACCTAGATGGTTTGCAAAATGCTTGAGGGTGACAGCCACTAGTCCTACTCTAAGAGGAAACCAGATATGCACAAGGTCTGAGCCATCTTTGCTCCAACCACAGTACCCCCTACATGTCCAACACAAGGGCCAGCCTTCAGGGCCTGGATTGATCACACTCCCAGGCCACCTCCAGACCCACAGCTACAGACCCTCTGACCCATTTTAAGTCCAGTCCAATCTTGTTTATAACACTGCTGATCAAGACATCATATTGGCACTGTCACCTTGTAAATTTTCTTAATTTCAAGTTAACTATGCAGCTATGTACAGATTAAAAAGGGGTATAAAACTTCTCTATCGTTTCTTATATATCAACACCCTGTCAAAGCAAAAGGGTCAACCCAGGATGGGCTACCGCATTGTAGGAGAATCACAAACAAAATCAGATAAACCCCATGCAAGATCCCTTAAACCCTGTCTGGACTGAACAACTATGCTGATTTCAAACAGAAAATGCCTGACCCTCACAGTAAGCTGAAAATGTCTTGTGGAACATCGCATTAAAAAAGGGTCTGCAGTAAAATGCTTGTGCCTAATATCCTGAACATCCAGACAAAGCCAGGCAGATACTTGAGGTTAACCACACATCACGAGTCGCACACCATGGGTTTACTTGCCTTGGAGTAAATGAACACAGTTTGAAGTCCATGATCATCTTCACTACCAAAGAAAAGATTTCTACCCAGCATTGCCAGTGCCTTCAAGGATGATTTTTCCAGAATACCAGGATCTCTCAGCTGTCCATTTCTTCTGTTTCCCTTCCTTTTATTCTTGTTTGTTTCTGCATTTACCACTTAACCCCTTCTTTATATTTAGAGATGTATCTATTTTGCTAAAAAAAACATTTCCCCTCTTCTCTTGCAACCCTCCCGCCCCCCCAATGTTTACCCATTCCTTATTCTTGCTCTCGCACTCACTCACACAGACAACTTACCATAACTTCTCTTATGCCCCTTCCCACATACAGCTATCCTATCCCACCTCGCCCCTTCTGTCTAACATCCCTTTTTCCCTATACGCCCCCCCCCCCCTACTCCTCCACACCTAAACAGCAAGAAAACAGAAAAGGTTGTTTCTGTGTCACATCTTGTATCATGATATCCACCTGCCTTTTGTGTCCACATGTGGGGCCAGGTTAAAAAATAAAGATTAGTGTAAAGGTTAGTGTTAGCCATTAACATTAGCAACTGGGAAAGGGCTGTCAGTCAGCTGGCATTTCTGCCTGTATGCATGCATGCATCATGTGGACACAATGGCACATAGACATAATGGTACCTAGCTTTTGACACAGTGGTTTGGAAGTTTTCTTTCGATCACCAATCACCAGTCCCATCAACAAGCCATGGCTGTTTCTGTTGCTGTGAAATTGATGGGATTTTCATGACAATTTTCCAGTTCTAAAATCAGCTCAGTGGTTTTCAGCAGCCTACCTTTGTTTTCAAATAGGCTGTGGGTGTTTCAGAAGAACCAAAATTTAATTGATTAATGAAGGAACATTTCCCCATTGCTTAATCACAATTTTTCAGCTCTAAAATCAACGACTTTGTTAAGAACTGTATTTGTGAAAAATTGCTTTTGTTTCCAAAAGAACCAAGTTAAATTGATTAAACAAAATATAGTTATAAGCCCCCCAAAAAACTATGAAAGAACCACTCTTATCTGCTAGCCTTTTTTCTATTTCCACTTACATTGCCATTCATATCCTACCCCTTTCTCCCAATTGACAAAAGAACCTAGAACATAAACCAAGGATTTAGCCAAAAATGTCCATACACAAAAAAAGCCCCTCTTTTATAATGTAGCTATTAATTCTATTTCAATAGCCTAGCCACACACAACCTACACTCTTCGAAATTATCAGTTTTCCCTTGGTACCTCTTCTACAAATAACCTTCAAATCCTATTGACATATACACACAATGCTCACATGCACACGCACACACTGGTTAAATTCTACTCCTGCTCTTGGCCTCCTTTTGGAAGAGTAGGCTATGTATACCAGTGGGAAAAAAGCCAAATTTTTTTAAGCCACGAGCACCCAGAGATTTGATGTAAAAAAAACACACAAGTGCTTAAATCCACTATTCCCAAAATGGTGAAATAATACAAATGTACAACTTTGTCAGGCATCCATGTTCCCCATGTCTGTTCTCAGTTTACCTCCAGTGTACATCCACCTTCACTACCTCCCCTTCCTCATTTTGTTCCGATCAAGCCGAGGTTAGGCACCATTTGCAAGAAATTCATTACCTTGTTTCTGTTTTGTAGCATCTGAGTAAGCAAAGTGATTGAATCTACTCTTGGAAGATAACTTCAGCTTTGAGCGAAAAATGTCCATAAACAATGGCTGCTCTAATAGGTTTCTTTCCCTCAAAATCTTTCAGATATGGGGAATCTGAGTTCATACGAGTTTTCTTCTCTTATGATAATGAAGTGTTCACAATCATATCTGCAAAATCACGACTCTGCTCTCTAACCAAACATACACGTCATCCACTCTTTTGTTTAATCTCTGAGGCTCCTGGAAGCAATATTGTTGGAAAATGAGTAATGGGATTGTAGCGTACCCCCATTCCAAAAACCAAGATGAATGAAAATGAGTTTATATCAGAACTATTTGTAAAACACCTTTAAAAGGACTGGCTTTACACAAAGCTCATTTGTTTTTAACCCATTTCCATACAGAAGCCTATCAAAAGAGATAGTTCTGTGATGCTGTCACATAGGCAGTTAAGTGGCACTGTACCCCTATACTTGTGCACTTCATCTCCTGTTCTCTGATCAGAAGGTTCACAGCTGCTGGCCATAATCTGATAACCACATACACATAACCACACATATATATCTATCTTTCTACCATACAGTACAGATATATGTAAATGTGTCATCACCTCAACACAATATGAAAAAGAGGTATTCAATACCATTCCACAGGATCTAATCCCAGAAGTTCTATTTCTCAGCCATCCCCTATGAAAAGTTTCCATTACCAACTGGGCTATAGAATTCCTGTAATGGACTGTAGCATTTCCTTCAAACAGATTGTGTGTGTGTGTGTGTGTGTGTGTGTGTGTGTGTGTGTGTGTGTGTGTGTGTGTGTGTGTGTGTGTGCGCGCGTGTGTGCGTGCGCGTAGTGTGCAGTGAGTGTATGTGTGAGTGAGTGGTGGTGAGGAGTGAGTGAGTGAGTGAGTGAGTGAGTGAGCGTGTGGCGTGTGTGTGTGTGTGTGTGTGTGTGTGTGTGTGGTGTGTGTGTGAGTGTGTGTGTGGAGGAGAGAGAGAGAGAGAGAGAGAGAGAGAGAGAGAGAGAGAGAGAGAGAGAGAGAGAGAGAGAGAGAGAGAGAGAGAGAGAGAGAGAGAGAGAACTGCAGGTGCATGCAAAAGCAAGAGAGAGAGAGAGGGGGGGGGTGGAAGGGCAGTTGACAGCTCTGGTAAAGAGACAATAGCGAGTTCAACAGGTCATCAAACCAGTGTTGACAGATGGCCAACACAATCCCCTCTCCCCCTTCCCTCTCCCCTACTGCCTTGGCTTTGGACCTGCTGGTCATTTTTCTTCTAGCAATACCCCCCCCCCCCCCCCCTCAACTGTTCCTCTCCACACAGCCTTGAAATTCACTTACTCAGATTCACTCCTCAGCACATTTTCAACCATCAAAATAATCACTATAGATCTACACAAAGTCTAAGATGACAGTAAAAATCAAGCACTAAAACGACACTGTACATGGCGGTGTGGATTTTTAAGGACTTAAAAGGCTTTGAAATGGGGCCCCCATAATTTGAACCATATGAACCCTCACAAGCACTACAGGCCTACTGAGTTTTGAAAAGGGGGGGGGGGGGGGGGGGGGGGGGGGAGCGGGGGCTTATCAGCACCTGATCCTAAGTTCACGAGTGGTAGACTATAATTTTTGCGTAGGCTACCTTTTGCTCACCATTAAGGTTGCCACATTCCGACTTCGGGTACAATGTCAAACACAACACCTCTATGCATTCGGTTAAAAAAAATATGATTATAATCTACCGGCAGGCAATGGCCTTCTCTTCCGTTCATTGGAATGGGTTTTAAAGGTGTATGCAAAATTTTCAAGTATGCAGTAAAATGCTTGTGGCTAATATCCTGAACAACTGACAGTCCAAAAGCAGATGCTTGACGGTTTTTCCCTCATCACAAGTCACGCACCATGCAGTTTCCTTGCCGTGAAGTAAATGTACGAGTAGGCCAAAATGAGCGATACTAATGTACCAAAATGGCGGGCCTAAAACAAACTTGTGCTGGAAAAAATGACGTTGAGTTCAAAGCATAAGCTTGTACAACAAACATTCTAAACATAAAATAAGCTCAGTACCTACCATAGTATGGAATGAATGTATGCGAACAAACAGCTCCATTAAATTCGGTATTTGCTGAAAAATCGCAGAGAAGACTAGGCCTAACGTTGACTAACAATCAGTCTCAATCGCATATTGCATACTGAAGGCCCTTCCGCGCTTAAATCACTACGCAAGATCTCTGTCACGTGCGAAGGCAGATAACTCTTCTGCCTCCAATATATTCCCACTTCGCTTATTTTCGTCAAATCATAGACTGACGTTTAACACCCTGGTTTTTTTTGTTTGTTTGTTTGTATGCTGGTTTTTTGTTTTCTTGTTTTATTTTGTTGTTGTTGTTTTTTGGGGGGTTGGGCCGGGATACTTGCAAAACTATACACGGCAATATGCCTACCGCCATGCTAATTTTAGAGGAAACATAACTTTTGTTTTTGTTTGGGGGGAGGGAGGGAGGAGGAGGAGGGATTCACCGTTCGTAGGCCTAATATTCAATTTGTTGAATACTCAAGCTCAATGTAATACCGACATCATAGCAGAAAAGGGGGGGGGGGGGAGATAAAAGATGCAGAAGGGTAGGCCTACAGAGGCCCACCCTCCATGTCCGCCCAACTTCAGCACGTTTGACGGGATTTTTTATTAATCAATAATTATCGTGATTGGGGGGCGGGGGGGGGGGGGAGGTTCAGGTCATTTTTGTTTTTAAAGTCTGGGAGAAAAGGAGGCGGAACAGCTTGTAGTTACGACATGGAATACGCGAAGAATTAAGCTAACTGTTGCAACGATTCCAAAAGGAGTTAGTTGCAGTTCAGTTCCAGGAGTAGGAAAACAAGAAATTTAAACCAGCCATAATTATATGCGCTACTTTGTTTTGGGGCCGATACAAAAACGACAAATCAAACACAAATCTCACTATCTTCTTGCTTTTCCCTATGTTTCAATTTTGAATACGCAAAAATTATAATGAACAAGAAAATGAAGTCATAAAAAATATCACTTACTCAAAGCCTCACCTTCAAACTCGCTTGAAGCGGCGATGATCACTGCATCTTGTGGGGTTGCCACAGAAAACTTGAATGGAAGACAGAAAGAACTTTGTGAATCAGTCACTGTCAACTGAACAGTGAGAGCGAAGACCTAGCGCCCTCTGTGGGTGAACAGAAATTGTTCACGTGCAGCACGGTTCATTACTTCTGATGAGATCTCTCTCTCTCTCTCTCTCTCTCTCTCTCTCTCTCTCTCTCTCTCTCTCTCTCTCTCTCTCTCTCTCTCTCTCTCTCTCTCTCTCTCTCTCTCTATCTATCTATCTATCTATTTATCTATCTATATCTATAATTTTTTTTGCATATTGTGTGTGTGTGTGTGTGTGTGTGTGTGTGTGTGTGTGTGTGTGTGTGCGTGCGCGCGTGCGTGTGTAGGATCTACTTATGTTAGAAAATAAAATGTTATCGTTATTGTCTCTCTCCCAATGCCAAGAATAGATTTGTTCAAGTCTAGTTTACTTTGCTCGCCCTATGCTGTGGAACTCGCTTTTCTGATTCAATTAGACAGCACCAATCCTTAAGTAACAAATTTCGAGTCACTTTTTACCTACTTGATGCATCAAAAATAACAAACCACACTTCATCCTAATGGAAACAAAAGTAATAAATACCCAATGCCACTCTCCCTCCCTCTCTCTCTCTCTCTCTCCTCTCTCTCTCTCTCTCTCTCTCTGAAAAGGGCGGGGACTGGATGTAAAAAAGCACACGGTGCTTATCTATTATCCTCGAATAAAAGACTTTGCCTTGCCTTGCCTTCTCTCTCTCTCTCTCTCTCTCTTCTCTCTCTCTCTCCTCTCTCTCTCTCTCTCTCTCTTCTCTCTCTCTCTCTCTCTCTCTATGGGGACGGATAGCCTAGTGGTCAGAACATTGCGCTGGCAATTTGACGACCCAGGTTCGAGGCCGGTCGAGGAGATTTTTCTCCTGGAGTTAACATCAGTGCCGACTCCACTCTCCCCAAAAGTCCTTCGGATGAGACTTTAAACCGAGGCCCCGTGTGCGAACGCACGCAGAACATCTTGCGCACACGTTAAATCCTGTTCCGCTTTTCGTAAGAGTAGGCCATCGTGTGCCGGTGGGAACAGATGACAATATTTACAAAAACGGCATACACATGGGGACCGGATGAAAAAAGCACCTGATTGCTTATTCTGTTATCCTTGATATAAAAGAATAAATAAATAATAATGAATAAATAAATAAATAAAAATATTTGCCAATAGTCTTAATGGTGTCTTACCATTTGTAAAATCCAAGAAACGTTTTATTCATATAAAATTGTATTTTCAATCCTATTGTGTATGTCGTGTATAATGGAATTTTGTAACGTTTTATTTCATAATCTTACCATTTTGAGTGTAAAGGTGTTCCATAGCTTATGCCGTCGTAGGGGAGCGAGGAATCAGAGACCTCAACTTCTCTAGGGGCCAGCATATTGAGGGCGGCGCCCATCTCATCTCCCTCGCTGCTTTACCTTCCCTGACCCTAAAGAGGGCAAGTACCCATTTCCAGGGCGGACGCTTGTGTGTAGTAGTAGTAGTAGTAGTAGTAGTAGAAGTAGTAGTAGTAGTAGTAGTAGTAGTAGTAGTAGTAGTAGTAGTAGTAGTAGTGTAGTAGTAGTAGTAGTGTAATTTTTAAAGCTGAAGTTGATTGCTTCATGGTTCTTATGTAGCCTATGGCTTGCAGGCTGACTCAGTGAATGTCTGTTTTCTTCTTTGTTGTTCGTCCGTCGGAGCGACGAGGACCATCCGATCATCCTGGAGGGGGGTGGGGAGGTCATCATCGGTGAGTGCGGAGATGGCTGATAAGCCCAATCCGCGCTTGGAAAGTTCTGCTGCAGGGGACAGGGAATGGTAGCAGGTGCCGGGGGCTTCAAGGCATTGTTCTTTCTGTCCTGCCTGCGCTTCTCTGCAGCAGCTTTCCTGTCACTTTCATATTGGCGGGCACCATCGTGAACAGTGGCCCGCCATTTGGTTCTATCTGAAGCTATCTGTTTACTGATCTAATAAAGCACTGGTAATGCGCTGCCAGTCAGTGCTTGGTTTTGGTTGTTTCATCTTCATCACCGGCTGCCTGCCTTTAGTGCACGTGTACTCTTCCTCTGACGCTGACCGAGATTCCATCAGCAGAACGGAACTGCCCCTTTTCAGAAATTACTTATTTATTTATTTATTTATTTATTTTATTTATTCTTTTATATCGAGGATAATAGAATAAGCATCCATGTGCTTTTACTTACATCCAGTCCCTGAGTGTATGCAGTTTTGTAAATTTTGTCATCCGTTCCTACCGGCACACAAAAGGCCTACCGAAAAGCGGAATGGGATTTAACGTGTGCGCAAGATGTTCTGCGTGCGTTTGCACACAGGACCTCAGTTTATAGTGTCATCCGAAAGACTTTTTGCAGTGGAGTCGGCACGGATGTTAACTCCAGAGGAAAAATCCTCTTGAACGAGATTCAAACCCTGGTCAGCAGATCACTCTGACCGCCAGGCTATCCACTCCCCCCCCAATTGTGCATTGTACTGCATTGCATTCCATAGTATTGTTTATATTGGTTTTGTAGGTCACTTTCTCGATTCTCGTATCTCTTTCCTGTAACAATCTCTTCCTCTTCTCCGAATCAGGCACATAAACTATAGCTCTCAGAAGGCTACAAGCAAATATTACAGCTGCACACAGGCAGACGAATTAATAGGAAAATGAGACCTTGCTGTTAGGCCTATAAACATGCACCTCAGACCCAATTCCTGAAAATCGCAGCTTAAAATGAGTGTTCATGGCTCTCTTCCCGCCACCAGCCAACTCTGGGGTCAATCGTCATCATCACATTATTGCAATTAATTTTGGGGTAGTCTATGATTATGTTTTACATCCCACGTCTTCATAGCAACATGCACACACACATTAAAATACGTTCAGTTTGCTCACCTGAAGCTTCTTGTGTCATGTCTACAGATCGAAATAACTGATGCCGGCACCATCATAATTTACACGCACTGTGGAACGACTCGCATAGCCTAGTACAGCTGCAAATGCCAGAGTGCGGTCTAAGGGAAAGAACTTGTTAATTGCGCATTCGGTACAGTATTACGTCCCTTATTACACAGATGACAAACTCCTTTCAATACCCGATTCTGAGACAGTAGGCATCCGTCACTCTCGGAAGACTGTTGTGTTGCGTTCTAGGCTCTAGAGCACAAAGCCTGAGTAAGAAAGGACGGAGGGAAAGCTGTTACCCATGCAGCAGACTCCCCCTCTCCACGTCGCTGGAATGATCCATTGGAAAGGCAGCCACCAGGAGGCTACTAATGGTTCCAGTGCCGTCGCTGGAGCAGCCATAATGTTGCCATACAGACCTACATACTGTACGGCCATGGGCACTCCAACTCCTTAATTTCTCCTCAGGAATGGTGTCTAAACACGACACCAGTGTGCATGCTGGTTTGTTGAGGTTTTTTCTTTTTGTGTGTATGTTGTTGTTTTTTAGGGGGGGGGGGGGGGGGGGTTGTCGGTTTGGATTTAAGGTGCGATTTGGGGCAAAGACGGGACCCAAAGAGCCGTTTTGAGGCCCGTCCTTCCCCAACTTTTAAACGGTTGCAGACCCCAAGGCACCAAGACAATATCGCACTGTATGCATACACCCTCTCCTACCATCTTCGATGTGTGTGGCGCCGGAACTGTGGCTACACCGAAGCCCTCAAGAGTTGACGAAGCTAGATTGTCGCTAGGAAATCTGGTACAGTGTATGCAAAAAAACCGAAACAGAACGCACAATAATAATGACAATACACAGCAATATCATGCACAACAATAAAGTGCAGGGTCACCGCGACATGCGCGCACACTAACAAACACACTGACAAACACCAGCGCGCGCGCGCGTGCGCGCACACATACCCAACCCCCTGCCAAAAAGGTGAGGTTTGGGGCAAAGATGGGACCCAAAGAGCCGTTTTCAGGCCCGTCCTACCCCAACATTTTAACGGTTACAGACCCCAAGGCATCAAGACAAGGTCGCCTTGTATGTATACACCCTAACTTACAATCTTTGATGTGTGTGGCGCCGGAGTTGTGGCTACAACGCAGCCCTCAAGAGCTGAGAAAGCTAGTTTGTCGCAAGGAAATCTTGTACTGTGTAGGATACAAAGACCAAGACGAGCGCACAATAATAATGACAATACACAGCAATATCATGCACCACAACAAAGTGCAGGGTTCCCGCCACATGCACGCACACTAAAAAACACACTGACAAACACCAGCGCGCACGCGCGTGCGCGCACGCATACCCAACCCCCTGCCAAAAAGGTGCCGTTTGGGGCCAAGACGGGACCCAAAGAGCCGTTTTCAGGCCCGTCCTACCCCAACTTTTGAACGGTTACAGACCCCAAGGCACCAAGACAAGATCGCCCTGTATGCATACAGCCTCCCCTCCCATCTTCGATGTGTGTGGCGCCGGAACTGTGGCTACACAGCAGCCCTCGAAAAAGCTAGTTTGTCGCAAGGAAATATTGTACTGTGTAGGCAACAAAAAACAAGCAGAGTGCACAATAATAATGACAATACACAGCAATATCATGCACCACAACAAGGTGCAAGGTTCCCGCCACATGCGCGCACACAAACAAACACACTGACAAACACCAGCGCGCGCGTGCGTCCGCGCACGCATACCCAACACCCTGCCAAAAAGGTGCAGTTTGGGGCAAAGACGGGACCAAAAGAGTCGTTTTCAGGCCCGTCCTACCCCATCTTTTGAACGGTTCCAGACCCCAAAGGACCAAGACAAGATCGCCCTGTATGCAAAAACCCTCCCCTACCATCTCCGATGTGTGTAGCACCGGAATTGTCGCTACACCGCAGCCCTCAAGAGCTGAGAAAACTTGTTTGTCGCAAGGAAATCTGGAACAGTGTAGGCATCAAACACCAAGCAGGGCGCACAATAATAATGACAATACACACCAATATCATGCACCAAAACAAAGTGCACCTGTATGCATAGACCCTCCCCTACCATATCCGACGTGTGTGGCGCCGGAACTGTGGCTACACCGCCGCCCTCAAGAGCTGAGAAAGCTAGTTTCCCGAAAGGAAATCTTGTACTGTGTAGGCAACAAAAACCAAGCAGGGCGCACAATAATAATGACAATACACAGCAATATCATGCACCACAACAAACTGCAGGGTCCCCACCACATGCGTGCACACAAACAAACACACTGATAAACACCAGCAACAAAGACAGGACCTAAGACCCGTTTTTAGGCCCGTCCAACTCCAACTTTTGAATGGTTACAGACCCCAGTGCAACAAGACAAGATCACCCTTTATGCATACCCCTCTCCTCCTACCATCTTCCGATGTGTGTGGCGCCGGAACTTGTGGCTACACCCAGCAGCCAAAGGCTGGGAGAAAGCTAGTTTGTCGCAAGGAAATCTTGTAGTGTAGGCACAAAAACAGAGCATGGCGCACAATAATAATGACAATACACAGCAATATCATGCACCACAACAAAGTGCAGGGTCCCCCACATGTCGCAGCACACAATCAAACACACTGACAAACACCAGCGCGCGAGCGCCGTGCGCATGCATACCCAACCCCCTGCCAAAAAGGTGCCGTTTGGGGCCAAGACGGGCCCCAAAGAGGCGTTTTCAGGCCCGTCCCGCCCCGACTTTTTTACGCTTACAGACCCCAAGTCACCAGGACAACATGCCACTGTATGCATACGCCCTCCCCTACCATCTTCCGTGTGTGTGAGCGCCGGACTTGTGGCGACGCCGCGACCACAAAGAGCTGGGAAAGCTAGTTTGCGGCAAGGAAATCGGGTAGACGTGTACGCACCGAAAACCAAGCAGGGCGCACAATAATAATGACAATATACAGCCATATCATGCACCACAGCAAAGTGCAGGGTCCCCGCCACATGCGCGCACACAAACAAACACACTGACAAACACCAGCGCGCGAGCGCGCGTGCGCATGCATACCCAACCCCCTGCCAAAAAGGTGCCGTTTGGGCCAAGACGGGCCCCAAAGAGGCGTTTTTCAGGCCCGTCCCGCCCCGACTTTTTTACGCTTACAGACCCCAAGTCACCAGGACAACATGGCACTGTATGCATACGCCCTCCTACCATCTTCAATATGTGTGGCGCCGGACTTTTGGCGACGCACGCAGCCCCAAAGAGCTGGAAAGCTAGTTTGCGGCAAGGAAATCGGTAGAGTGTACGCACCGAAAACCAAGCAGGGCGCACAATAATAATGACAATATACACTCATAATCAGCACCACAGCAAAGTGCAGGGTCCCAGCCATATGCGCGCACACAAACAAAACACTGACAAACACCAGCGCGCGAGCGCCGTGCGCATGCATACCCAACCCCCTGCCAAAAAGGTGCCGTTTGGGGCCAAGACGGGCCCCAAAGAGGCGTTTTCAGGCCCGTCCCGCCCCGACTTTTTTACGCTTACAGACCCCAAGTCACCAGGACAACATGGCCACTTGTATGCATACGCCTCCCCTACCATCTTCCGTGTGTGTGGCGCCGGACTTGTGGCGACGCCGCAGCCCAAAGAGCTGGGAAAGCTAGTTTGCGGCAGGAAATCGGGTAGAGTGTACGCACCGAAAACCAAGCAGGGCGCACAATAATAATGACAATATACAGCCATATCATGCACCACAGCAAAGTGCAGGGTCCCCGCCACATGCGCGCACACAAACAAACACACTGACAAACACCCAGCGCGCGAGCGCGCGTGCGCATGCATACCCAACCCCCTGCCAAAAAGGTGCCGTTTGGGGCCAAGACGGGCCCCAAAGAGGCGTTTTCAGGCCCGTCCCGCCCCGACTTTTTTACGCTTACAGACCCCAAGTCACCAGGACAACATGGCACTGTATGCATACGCCCTCCCTACCATCTTCCGTGTGTGTGGCGCCGGACTTGTGGCGACGCCGCAGCCCCAAAGAGCTGGGAAAGCTAGTTTGCGGCAAGGAAATCGGGTAGACTGTACGCACCGAAAACCAAGCAGGGCGCACAATAATAATGACAATATACAGCCATATCATGCACCACAGCAAAGTGCAGGGTCCCCGCCACATGCGCGCACACAAACAAACACACTGACAAACACCAGCGCGCGAGCGTGCGTGCGCATGCATACCCAACCCCCTGCCAAAAAGGTGCCGTTTGGGGCCAAGACGGGCCCCAAAGAGGCGTTTTCAGGCCCGTCCCGCCCCGACTTTTTTACGCTTACAGACCCCAAGTCACCAGGACAACATGGCACTGTATGCATACGCCCTCCCCTACCATCTTCCGTGTGTGTGGCGCCGGACTTGTGGCGACGCCGCAGCCCCAAAGAGCTGGGAAAGCTAGTTTGCGGCAAGGAAATCGGGTAGACTGTACGCACCGAAAACCAAGCAGGGCGCACAATAATAATGACAATATACAGCCATATCATGCACCACAGCAAAGTGCAGGGTCCCCGCCACATGCGCGCACACAAACAAACACACTGACAAACACCAGCGCGCGAGCGCGCGTGCGCATGCATACCCAACCCCCTGCCAAAAAGGTGCCGTTTGGGGCCAAGACGGGCCCCAAAGAGGCGTTTTCAGGCCCGTCCCGCCCCGACTTTTTTACGCTTACAGACCCCAAGTCACCAGGACAACATGGCACTGTATGCATACGCCCTCCCTACCATCTCCGTGTGTGTGGCGCCGGACTTGTGGCGACGCCGCAGCCCCAAAGAGCTGGGAAAGCTAGTTTGCGGCAAGGAAATCGGGTAGAGTGTACGCACCGAAAACCAAGCAGGGCGCACAATAATAATGACAATATACAGCCATATCATGCACCACAGCAAAGTGCAGGGTCCCCGCCACATGCGCGCACACAAACAAACACACTGACAAACACCAGCGCGCGAGCGCGCGTGCGCATGCATACCCAACCCCCTGCCAAAAAGGTGCCGTTTGGGGCCAAGACGGGCCCCAAAGAGGCGTTTTCAGGCCCGTCCCGCCCCGACTTTTTTACGGTTACAGACCCCAAGTCACCAGGACAACATGGCACTGTATGCCCCCCCCCCCCCCCCCCCCCCCCCCCCCCCCCCCCCCCAAAAAAAAAAAAAAAAAAAAAAAAAAAAAAAAAAAAAAGACAATATACAGCCATATCATGCACCACAGCAAAGTGCAGGGTCCCCGCCACATGCGCGCACACAAACAAACACACTGACAAACACCAGCGCGCGAGCGCGCGTGCGCATGCATACCCAACCCCCTGCCAAAAAGGTGCCGTTTGGGGCCAAGACGGGCCCCAAAGAGGCGTTTTCAGGCCCGTCCCGCCCCGACTTTTTTACGGTTACAGACCCCAAGTCACCAGGACAACATGGCACTGTATGCATACGCCCTCCCCTACCATCTTCCGTGTGTGTGGCGCCGGACTTGTGGCGACGCCGCAGCCCCAAAGAGCTGGGAAAGCTAGTTTGCGGCAAGGAAATCGGGTAGAGTGGGACGCACCGAAAACCAAGCAGGGCGCACAATAATAAGACAATATACAGCCATATCATGCACCACAGCAAAGTGCAGGGTCCCCGCCACATGCGCGCACCACAAACAAACACACTGACAAACACCAGCGCGCGAGCGCGCGTGCGCATGCATACCCAACCCCCTGCCAAAAAGGTGCCGTTTGGGGCCAAGACGGGCCCCAAAGAGGCCGTTTTCAGGCCCGTCCCGCCCCGACTTTTTTACGGTTACAGACCCCAAGTCACCAGGACAACATGGCCCCCCCCCCCCCCCCCCCCCCCCCCCCCCCCCCCCCCCCCCAAAAAAAAAAAAAAAAAAAAAAAAAAAAAAAAAAAAAAGACAATATACAGCCATATCATGCACCACAGCAAAGTGCAGGGTCCCCGCCACATGCGCGCACACAAACAAACACACTGACAAACACCAGCGCGCGAGCGCGCGTGCGCATGCATACCCAACCCCCTGCCAAAAAAGGTGCCGTTTGGGGCCAAGACGGGCCCCAAAGAGGCGTTTTCAGGCCCGTCCCGCCCCGACTTTTTTACGTTACAGACCCCAAGTCACCAGGACAACATGGCACTGTATGCATACGCCCTCCCCTACCATCTTCCGTGTGTGTGGCGCCGGACTTGTGGCGACGCCGCAGCCCCAAAGAGCTGGGAAAGCTAGTTTGCGGCAAGGAAATCGGGTAGAGTGTACGCACCGAAAACCAAGCAGGGCGCACAATAATAATGACAATATAACAGCCATATCATGCACCACAGCAAAGTGCAGGGTCCCCGCCACATGCGCGCACACAAACAAACACACTGACAAACACCAGCGCGCGAGCGCGCGTGCGCATGCTATACCCAACCCCCTGCCAAAAAGGTGCCGTTTGGGGCCAAGACGGGCCCCAAAGAGCCGTTTTCAGGCCCGTCCCGCCCCGACTTTTTTACGTTACAGACCCCAAGTCACCAGGACAACATGGCACTGTATGCATACGCCCTCCCCTACCATCTTCCGTGTGTGTGGCGCCGGACTTGTGGCGACGCCGCAGCCCCAAAGAGCTGGGAAAGCTAGTTTGCGGCAAGGAAATCGGGTAGAGTGTACGCACCGAAAACCAAGCAGGGCGCACAATAATAATGACAATATACAGCCATATCATGCACCACAGCAAAGTGCAGGGTCCCCGCCACATGCGCGCACACAAACAAACACACTGACAAACACCAGCGCGCGAGCGCGCGTGCGCATGCATACCCAACCCCCTGCCAAAAAGGTGCCGTTTGGGGCCAAGACGGGCCCCAAAGAGCGTTTTCAGGCCCGTCCCGCCCCGACTTTTTTACGCTTACAGACCCCAAGTCACCAGGACAACATGGCACTGTATGCATACGCCCTCCCCTACCATCTCCGTGTGTGTGGCGCCGGACTTGTGGCGACGCCGCAGCCCCAAAGAGCTGGGAAAGCTAGTTTGCGGCAAGGAAATCGGGTAGAGTGTACGCACCGAAAACCAAGCAGGCGCACAATAATAATGACAATATACAGCCATATCATGCACCACAGCAAAGTGCAGGGTCCCCGCCACATGCGCGCACACAAACAAACACACTGACAAACACCAGCGCGCGAGCGCGCGTGCGCATGCATACCCAACCCCCTGCCAAAAAGGTGCCGTTTGGGGCCAAGACGGGCCCAAAGAGCGTTTTTCAGGCCCGTCCCGCCCCGACTTTTTTACGGTTACAGACCCCAAGTCACCAGGACAACATGGCACTGTATGCATACGCCCTCCCCTACCATCTTCCCGTGTGTGTGGCGCCGGACTTGTGGCGACGCCGCAGCCCCAAAGAGCTGGGAAAGCTAGTTTGCGGCAAGGAAATCGGGTAGAGTGTACGCACCGAAAACCAAGCAGGGCGCACAATAATAATGACAATATACAGCCATATCATGCACCACAGCAAAGTGCAGGGTCCCCGCACATGCGCGCACACAAACAAACACACTGACAAACACCAGCGCGCGAGCGCGCGTGCGCATGCATACCCAACCCCCTGCCAAAAAGGTGCCGTTTGGGGCCAAGACGGGCCCCAAAGAGCGTTTTCAGGCCCGTCCCGCCCCGACTTTTTTACGTTACAGACCCCAAGTCACCAGGACAACATGGCACTGTATGCATACGCCCTCCCCTACCATCTTCCGTGTGTGTGGCGCCGGACTTGTGGCGACGCCGCAGCCCCAAAGAGCTGGGAAAGCTAGTTTGCGGCAAGGAAATCGGGTAGAGTGTACGCACCGAAAACCAAGCAGGGCGCACAATAATAATGACAATATACAGCCATATCATGCACCACAGCAAAGTGCAGGGTCCCCGCCACATGCGCGCACACTGTTACAAACAGATTCAGAGCCCCCAATTAAGAATGTTTGTAGCCTTGCAATGAATGACATTCTTTGATTATGATGCATGGAATATTAGTTTCATGAAGAAAAATTATTACCTGTAGCTTGTATATATGTTTGTTTGCTCATGAGGTTTCCGGAATATTCTACAACATTCTTTCTAGAAGTGTCCAAAATGGTCGACAGCATTCTAACATGTTCTAGAAGGTTCTAGAATGGTACCGCAACTAAGATGTTTGTGTAAAGTTCCTTAAGTTTCTGGAATATTTTACAATGTTCTAAGAAGTTCTAGAAGTTTCCGGAATCATTCACAGTATTCTAGGCTAAGACATTCTAGAAGCTTCCAGCAGGCGCTACTGTAACCTAAGATGTTTGTGTCCAGCTCTTCAAGTGTCTGGAATCTTCTAGTGGGCAGTAGAAGGGGGCCTGGGACTGTATATATACAAGGGGCTGTTATCCAAGCAGGAGAGGAGGAGAGTCCAGATACCCTAGTGTGCGAGCAGGGGAAGCAATGCGGATTGCAGATAAATAGGAGAGATTTCTTGAAGAAGGGGAGAGAAATTGAAGGAATAGGAGAGCTATGAGGACTGTGAAAGTCATTAGCTGATTGATGTTGTGTTTAGTGAGTGTAGTCACAGAGTTTCGGTTGTAAATCCATGGTGATTTTGGAAAGGATTTTCCTTTTGTTTTGGAATTCTTGTACTGGAAATGAATACTGCTTTGAAGTGATTCAGTTGAATAAAAGCAATACAACTTGATTCCTGAGTCAACGTGTGCTCTGTTGGATGTGGTTCACGAGAGATATAGGAAGCAACTCTTGGCATTTCAGTCGGCGTCCTAAGTCCACTGGAGTGTTTTCTAACAAAGAGTTCTTCATAAAAGAACTACGTTGCAATTGGGAACATTCTCTTGGCATTTCAGTCAGCGTCCTACGTCCACTGAAGTGTTTTCAAAACAAAGAGTTTGTTCATCCAAAACCAATAACGTAACATTTGGGGGCCAAGCCGGGATATCTCTCAATTTCGAACCATCTACACAGGAGCTTCGACTTCAGATTTCAAGGAAGAGTTTTGTATTCACTGCCGCGGTTGTCTTTACAACAGATCTACGGAATTTCAGCGTGAAATTAGTTGTACTGATTCAGAGGTGTACGTCTGAAAGCGTTGGATGTTTCAGAGTAACCTGAAGCTGAATCTGTGAAGAGGCATCGTATTCACAACGGGTGTGTCTACGACAGATCTCGGAATTTCAGTGTGAAATTCGTTGTGCTGATTCAGAGGTGTACGTCTGAAGGCGTTGGGCGTTTCAGAGTAACCTGAAGCTGAATCTGTGAAGAGGCATCGTATTCACAACGGGTGTGTCTACGACAGATCTACGGAATTTCTGGGTGAAATTCAGTGTGTGGATCAAGAAGCCTACGTTTGAAGTGCTGCAGTGTTGCAGAGTAACGTGGATCTGAACCTGTGAGGAGCAGTTCGTGGTTTCCAGTGTGACTACAGTAGATCTACAGAATTTCTGCAGGAAATTCAGTGTGTGGATCCGGAGTTCTTCGTCTGTTTTGCTGCGGTGATTCAGACTGTGTTCCAGTTGTGAAGCTCAGTGAGCGTTGTGTAACTAAAGGGACTGTCAGGGGCCGCGATCTTGCTTTAGCCTCCTGCTGAGTGAGATCTGGCGTCTGATCTAGTTATTTCCGAGGAGCTCACGTGAGTACAACTGGATCTAAGTTTTCTGTGTGGCGTCATCATCGTGTGATGTACAACAAGGTATTGGAGTGACTTTTTGTGTTGTAACTTGCTCACAAGAAAAGAAACAGAAGCCATGGAAAGGGAAGAAAGAGAGAAAGAAAGAAGACAAAGGGAAGAGAGAAGAGAAGCCCTTGAAAGAGAAGAAAAAGAAAAGGAAAGAAAAGAAAGAATTGAAAGGGAAGAGAGAAGAGAAGCCCTTGAAAGAGAAGAAAAAGAAAAGGAAAGGCAAGGGATATTTGAAAGAGAAGAGGCGCAAAGGCGTCATGAATTGGAGATGAGAAGACTTGAATTAGAGCATACCAGCTCTGTTCAAAGATTGAGTAATAATGTTAATGCTCCGAAGTTGCCAGTGTTTAATGATGAACAAGATGACATGGACAGCTACCTTGAGAGGTTTGAACGCTTTGCCAGAAACGCTGGATGGGCACAGGATAGATGGGCATCTAATTTGAGTGCCTTACTGTCAGGAACAGCGCTCAATGTCTACTGTCGTCTGTCTGAGGAAGATGCTAGAGATTATTTTCAACTGAAAGATGCTCTTCTGATCAGATATGGATATACAGAAGAAGGGTACCGTCAGCGATTTCGTGACTGTCAACCTGAGATTGGAGAGAGTTCAGGACAGTTTATCGTCAGACTCAAAGCATATCTCAAACGTTGGGTGCAGTTATCAGATGTTACAGAGGACTATGAAGGACTGTCAAGCCTTATCGTCAGAGAACAGTTTATCAAGGCTTGCCCGAAGGATGTGGCCATATTTGTTCGTCAACAAGAATCTCAGAAACTGTCGGACATAGGTAGGGCGGCAGATCGTTACCTCACATCATATAATCGCAAGCTGGCAATGCCAAAGTCTGATAATCTTTCAGATGGAAGAGAGCTACCCAAAGTGGGTGAGAACAAGAAACAGAAGCAAGTGAAGTGCTACAACTGTCACTGTGTGGGGCACAAACAGTTCGAATGTAAAGCTTATCCAAGGAAAGAGAAGCTAAAGCAAGTGAGATGCTACAGCTGTCATCGTGTTGGACACAAGCAAGTGGAATGTCAAGTTTTTCCTAAGAAGAAGCTGAAGCAAGTGAGATGCTACCAGTGTCATCGTGTAGGTCATAAACGAGTTGACTGTCAAATCCATCCCACATTTGGAAATGGAATGAAATTATCAAGAGCATCAGGGAATGGAAACCAGAATGAAAGACATGTCAAAGGAAACACAGCACCAATGATGCAGAAGGTGGCAGCAGCAAGGGCTGACAGCCAGAAAAGAAGTGAGTGTGTTCCAATGTCATTTGTGAAGAAGTTAAAGTCGTTTGTTGAAGATGACATCAAGTCTTGTCTCAAGGATGGACAACTTCTTTTGGCCAGTGGGAGGAGGATTCCCTTTAGTAGTTGTGCAGCTGCTGTACCGTCAGTCAGCAGTAATGACAATCTCCCAGTGAGAAAGGGGCAAATCGCAGGAAGGACTGTGAATGTCCTGAGAGATACTGGATGCAGTAGAGTTGTGGTCAGACAGGACCTGGTCAAGGAAAACCAGTTCACAGGGCACCATGAATTGCTCATGACAGTGGACAGTAGGGTGATAGAAGTACCCACAGCTTTGATCAGAGTGGACACACCTTACTATGTAGGAGAGGCTGAGGCCTTGTGTCTACCTACTCCAGTCTGTGACTTCATTATTGGCAATATCGAGGGTGCTAGATCTGCAGATGATCCTGATCCAGAGTGGATGGAGAGGAAGAGCATGCCAAACCAAGGTGATTTTTCACTGAAAGATGAAGTGACTCTGAAGGATGACACACCTCTGGAACTGAGTAAGATATGCTCAAGCAACTCAGTGGAGGGGGCTAGAGTGGGACCAAGACCCTGTCACCTCCAGAGGGAGGAACCCAGCATGCTTACGAGTGACTATGCTGACCAGACTACTGAAATCCCAGGAACGTCTGGAATGGCTGACCACCAAGTTCAGCTGACATCTTCTGGTCCAGTCAAGTCAACACCTTCCCATATTCTTGATGTGACCAGGGAATCTGTGAAGATTGACTTTTGTGAATGGTTGGAAATGGGAATAGTGCATGGATCTCAGGGATCTCAGTGTGCTGCTCTGGCCATTGTCATCCAAGGGAAGGATGATGCAAGCAGTGGGTGCATGGATGACGAGAGGATCAGCAGGATGACTGTATTTGATCCTGGAGGAGGTGTCCCAGAGACTGAGTCAGTGTGGACACTTCTCTAAGGTTTATGTTAGAGGGAGCTGTGGACAAGTGCTGATCCCAGAGGACGTTTGTGAGGCAACGTGTGTGTCCCCTGATGGAACTTAAATTTTGAATTTGTGAAGTGACAATATTGGAACTAATTGCATGAGCAATTTGTGAATTGAAATGTGCTAGATCTAATATGGTACATTGAATCTTGAGTTTCAATGTTGAATCTGTTTGTCTTG
This sequence comes from Stramonita haemastoma, assembly GCA_030674155.1. Lineage (NCBI taxonomy): Eukaryota > Metazoa > Mollusca > Gastropoda > Neogastropoda > Muricidae > Stramonita > Stramonita haemastoma. The sequence goes on from CM060340.1 coordinate 41,868,477, forward strand.
TTTTAGAAAACAAATTTAGGAAATTTGTTCTAAGTGGGGGGTAATGTTACAAACAGATTCAGAGCCCCCAATTAAGAATGTTTGTAGCCTTGCAATGAATGACATTCTTTGATTATGATGCATGGAATATTAGTTTCATGAAGAAAAATTATTACCTGTAGCTTGTATATATGTTTGTTTGCTCATGAGGTTTCCGGAATATTCTACAACATTCTTTCTAGAAGTGTCCAAAATGGTCGACAGCATTCTAACATGTTCTAGAAGGTTCTAGAATGGTACCGCAACTAAGATGTTTGTGTAAAGTTCCTTAAGTTTCTGGAATATTTTACAATGTTCTAAGAAGTTCTAGAAGTTTCCGGAATCATTCACAGTATTCTAGGCTAAGACATTCTAGAAGCTTCCAGCAGGCGCTACTGTAACCTAAGATGTTTGTGTCCAGCTCTTCAAGTGTCTGGAATCTTCTAGCGGGCAGTAGAAGGGGGCCTGGGACTGTATATATGCAAGGGGCTGTTATCGAAGCAGGAGAGGAGGAGAGTCCAGATACCCTAGTGTGCGAGCAGGGGAAGCAATGCGGATTGCAGATAAATAGGAGAGATTTCTTGAAGAAGGGGAGAGAAATTGAAGGAATAGAAGGAGAGCTATGAGGACTGTGAAAGTCATTAGCTGATTGATGTTGTGTTTAGTGAGTGTAGTCACAGAGTTTCGGTTGTAAATCCATGGTGATTTTGGAAAGGATTTTCCTTTTGTTTTGGAATTCTTGTACTGGAAATGAATACTGCTTTGAAGTGATTCAGTTGAATAAAAGCAATACAACTTGATTCCTGAGTCAACGTGTGCTCTGTTGGATGTGGTTCACGAGAGATATAGGAAGCAACTCTTGGCATTTCAGTCGGCGTCCTAAGTCCACTGGAGTGTTTTCTAACAAAGAGTTCTTCATAAAAGAACTACGTTGCAATTGGGAACATTCTCTTGGCATTTCAGTCAGCGTCCTACGTCCACTGAAGTGTTTTCAAAACAAAGAGTTTGTTCATCCAAAACCAATAACGTAACACACACAAACAAACACACTGACAAACACCAGCGCGCGAGCGCGCGTGCGCATGCATACCCAACCCCCTGCCAAAAAGGTGCCGTTTGGGGCCAAGACGGGCCCCAAAGAGGCGTTTTCAGGCCCGTCCCGCCCCGACTTTTTTACGCTTACAGACCCCAAGTCACCAGGACAGCATGGCACTGTATGCAGACGCCCTCCCCTACCATCTCCCGTGTGTGTGGCGCCGGACTTGTGGCGACGCCGCAGCCCCAAAGAGCTGGGAAAGCTAGTTTGCGGCAAGGAAATCGGGTAGAGTGTACGCACCGAAAACCAAGCAGGGCGCACAATAATAATGACAATATACAGCCATATCATGCACCACAGCAAAGTGCAGGGTCCCCGCCACATGCGCGCACACAAACAAACACACTGACAAACACCAGCGCGCGAGCGCGCGTGCGCATGCATACCCAACCCCCTGCCAAAAAGGTGCCGTTTGGGGCCAAGACGGGCCCCAAAGAGGCGTTTTCAGGCCCGTCCCGCCCCGACTTTTTTACGCTTACAGACCCCAAGTCACCAGGACAGCATGGCACTGTATGCATACGCCCTCCCCTACCATCTCCCGTGTGTGTGGCGCCGGACTTGTGGCGACGCCGCAGCCCCAAAGAGCTGGGAAAGCTAGTTTGCGGCAAGGAAATCGGGTAGAGTGTACGCACCGAAAACCAAGCAGGGCGCACAATAATAATGACAATATACAGCCACATCATGCACCACAGCAAAGTGCAGGGTCCCCGCCACATGCGCGCACACAAACAAACACACTGACAAACACCAGCGCGCGAGCGCGCGTGCGCATGCATACCCAACCCCCTGCCAAAAAGGTGCCGTTTGGGGCCAAGACGGGCCCCAAAGAGGCGTTTTCAGGCCCGTCCCGCCCCGACTTTTTTACGCTTACAGACCCCAAGTCACCAGGACAACATGGCACTGTATGCATACGCCCTCCCCTACCATCTCCCGTGTGTGTGGCGCCGGACTTGTGGCGACGCCGCAGCCCCAAAGAGCTGGGAAAGCTAGTTTGCGGCAAGGAAATCGGGTAGAGTGTACGCACCGAAAACCAAGCAGGGCGCACAATAATAATGACAATATACAGCCACATCATGCACCACAGCAAAGTGCAGGGTCCCCGCCACATGCGCGCACACAAACAAACACACTGACGAACACCAGCGCGCGAGCGCGCGTGCGCATGCATACCCAACCCCCTGCCAAAAAGGTGCCGTTTGGGGCCAAGACGGGCCCCAAAGAGGCGTTTTCAGGCCCGTCCCGCCCCGACTTTTTTACGCTTACAGACCCCAAGTCACCAGGACAACATGGCACTGTATGCATACGCCCTCCCCTACCATCTCCCGTGTGTGTGGCGCCGGACTTGTGGCGACGCCGCAGCCCCAAAGAGCTGGGAAAGCTAGTTTGCGGCAAGGAAATCGGGTAGAGTGTACGCACCGAAAACCAAGCAGGGCGCACAATAATAATGACAATATACAGCCACATCATGCACCACAGCAAAGTGCAGGGTCCCCGCCACATGCGCGCACACAAACAAACACACTGACAAACACCAGCGCGCGAGCGCGCGTGCGCATGCATACCCAACCCCCTGCCAAAAAGGTGCCGTTTGGGGCCAAGACGGGCCCCAAAGAGGCGTTTTCAGGCCCGTCCCGCCCGACTTTTTTACGCTTACAGACCCCAAGTCACCAGGACAACATGGCACTGTATGCATACGCCCTCCCCTACCATCTCCCGTGTGTGTGGCGCCGGACTTGTGGCGACGCCGCAGCCCCAAAGAGCTGGGAAAGCTAGTTTGCGGCAAGGAAATCGGGTAGAGTGTACGCACCGAAAACCAAGCAGGGCGCACAATAATAATGACAATATACAGCCACATCATGCACCACAGCAAAGTGCAGGGTCCCCGCCACATGCGCGCACACAAACAAACACACTGACAAACACCAGCGCGCGAGCGCGCGTGCGCATGCATACCCAACCCCCTGCCAAAAAGGTGCCGTTTGGGGCCAAGACGGGCCCCAAAGAGGCGTTTTCAGGCCCGTCCCGCCCCGACTTTTTTACGCTTACAGACCCCAAGTCACCAGGACAACATGGCACTGTATGCATACGCCCTCCCCTACCATCTCCCGTGTGTGTGGCGCCGGACTTGTGGCGACGCCGCAGCCCCAAAGAGCTGGGAAAGCTAGTTTGCGGCAAGGAAATCGGGTAGAGTGTACGCACCGAAAACCAAGCAGGGCGCACAATAATAATGACAATATACAGCCACATCATGCACCACAGCAAAGTGCAGGGTCCCCGCCACATGCGCGCACACAAACAAACACACTGACAAACACCAGCGCGCGAGCGCGCGTGCGCATGCATACCCAACCCCCTGCCAAAAAGGTGCCGTTTGGGGCCAAGACGGGCCCCAAAGAGGCGTTTTCAGGCCCGTCCCGCCCCGACTTTTTTACGCTTACAGACCCCAAGTCACCAGGACAACATGGCACTGTATGCATACGCCCTCCCCTACCATCTCCCGTGTGTGTGGCGCCGGACTTGTGGCGACGCCGCAGCCCCAAAGAGCTGGGAAAGCTAGTTTGCGGCAAGGAAATCGGGTAGAGTGTACGCACCGAAAACCAAGCAGGGCGCACAATAATAATGACAATATACAGCCACATCATGCACCACAGCAAAGTGCAGGGTCCCCGCCACATGCGCGCACACAAACAAACACACTGACAAACACCAGCGCGCGAGCGCGCGTGCGCATGCATACCCAACCCCCTGCCAAAAAGGTGCCGTTTGGGGCCAAGACGGGCCCCAAAGAGCGTTTTCAGGCCGTCCCGCCCCGACTTTTTTACGCTTACAGACCCCAAGTCACCAGGACAACATGGCACTGTATGCATACGCCCTCCCCTACCATCTCCCGTGTGTGTGGCGCCGGACTTGTGGCGACGCCGCAGCCCAAAGAGCTGGAAAGCTAGTTTGCGGCAAGGAAATCGGGTAGAGTGTACGCACCGAAAACCAAGCAGGGCGCACAATAATAATGACAATATACAGCCACATCATGCACCACAGCAAAGTGCAGGGTCCCCGCCACATGCGCGCACACAAACAAACACACTGACAAACACCAGCGCGCGAGCGCGCGTGCGCATGCATACCCAACCCCCTGCCAAAAGGTGCCGTTTGGGGCCAAGACGGGCCCAAAGAGGCGTTTTCAGGCCCGTCCCGCCCCGACTTTTTTACGCTTACAGACCCCAAGTCACCAGGACAACATGGCACTGTATGCATACGCCCTCCCCTACCATCTCCGTGTGTGTGGCGCCGGACTTGTGGCGACGCCGCAGCCCCAAAGAGCTGGGAAAGCTAGTTTGCGGCAAGGAAATCGGGTAGAGTGTACGCACCGAAAACCAAGCAGGGCGCACAATAATAATGACAATATACAGCCACATCATGCACCACAGCAAAGTGCAGGGTCCCCGCCACATGCGCGCACACAAACAAACACACTGACAAACACCAGCGCGCGAGCGCGCGTGCGCATGCATACCCAACCCCCTGCCAAAAAGGTGCCGTTTGGGGCCAAGACGGGCCCAAAGAGGCGTTTTCAGGCCGTCCCGCCCCGACTTTTTTACGCTTACAGACCCCAAGTCACCAGGACAACATGGCACTGTATGCATACGCCCTCCCTACATCTCCCGTGTGTGTGGCGCCGGACTTGTGGCGACGCCGCAGCCCCAAAGAGCTGGGAAAGCTAGTTTGCGGCAAGGAAATCGGGTAGAGTGTACGCACCGAAAACCAAGCAGGGCGCACAATAATAATGACAATATACAGCCACATCATGCACCACAGCAAAGTGCAGGGTCCCCGCCACATGCGCGCACACAAACAAACACACTGACAAACACCAGCGCGCGAGCGCGCGTGCGCATGCATACCCAACCCCCTGCCAAAAAGGTGCCGTTTGGGGCCAAGACGGGCCCCAAAGAGGCGTTTTCAGGCCCGTCCCGCCCCGACTTTTTTACGCTTACAGACCCCAAGTCACCAGGACAACATGGCACTGTATGCATACGCCTCCCCTACCATCTCCCGTGTGTGTGGCGCCGGACTTGTGGCGACGCCGCAGCCCCAAAGAGCTGGGAAAGCTAGTTTGCGGCAAGGAAATCGGGTAGAGTGTACGCACCGAAAACCAAGCAGGGCGCACAATAATAATGACAATATACAGCCACATCATGCACCACAGCAAAGTGCAGGGTCCCCGCCACATGCGCGCACACAAACAAACACACTGACAAACACCAGCGCGCGAGCGCGCGTGCGCATGCATACCCAACCCCCTGCCAAAAAG
>CM060340.1:41874002-41889956 GCA_030674155.1 Stramonita haemastoma
TCAACCAGCAAGCAGCTACACAGCATGCAGGCCGGCAAAGCAACATGTCAAGATACGATAAACACAATAAAAAGCCAGCCATTAGCTTCCAGTTAGCCAGCCAGTGATAAAAAAACAAAAGAAAAATTTAAAAAAAAAAAAAACAAAGTTATGGCCTTCAGCTGATGCCCCATGATCACATGGAAACGAATTCTGCTCAACCACAGATTTCAAAACCCCCGAGCGGACATTTTCATTTCTGAATTGGCAACGACTGAGACCAGATGATTGTGTAGACATGCATGCGAAAATTTTACACCTTGCATCGTTTCTGCTGCGCCACACAGCGCTATTTTTTTCTCCCCAAGCTACAGGTACGTTTTGCGTGTGTGCGTGTTGTGGGGTGTGCCTTTGTTTTGTTGCTCGGATTATGCAAAAATTTCGAACTGAAAAATCATTTTTTTAAAATAGAAAAGTGTTCTTAGATCACTGAAAAGTTGGAGGGGGGAGGAGTGCAAGATTTCTTGTGCTCCCACCCAGTGACTTGATTCTACTTTAAAGATATTTCAAGGATAAAAACAAGCAATCGCCGCTTTTTTTTAAAATACAGTTCCTGTGTGCATGCATTTTATCAATTTTTTTCAAGCCGTTTTACAAAAGACTCCGTTCAAACACAGCCCGGTCAGCTGTGTTGCAAAAAGAGCCATTCTCCAGCATTGTTCGCGTGTGTGGGAACGGGGGTACCGAACCAAATTTAGAACTTGGGTTATTTTCATAATTTGCTGCTCCCCAAAATATTTTTAACGGTAAATTGATGCAACAGATTGTTTGAAAAGTCCTGCAGTCTTTTATACGAAGCAGTTTCCGGGACATAAGTATGGGTAAGGGGGCACGGGAAAAAATGCTTTACTTGAATTTTTATTTGGATTCATTGGTCTATTATTCTATGTAATAGTAATGTGTATCCTTAACGCTTGCAGTGTTATATGAAGCCATTTTCAGAATAGACGAAGGGGTGAGGTGCGCTAGAGAAAATCCTTTCCCTGAATTTAGTTTAAAAATTTCATTGGTCTTTCTTCATATAGATAGTATTTTGCCGCCGTTTAGTCTAAGCATGAATTATGAAATTTTTTTTCCTGGACTAGTTTCGACTTTGTCCTATAGTGAACTTTTTTGCACATGCGACCGTTTGTGTTCTCCAAATAAGTAGCCTACCTATTTTGGCTAAGATTGATGCCAAAAACATGACGACACGGAGGCATACATGGGAAACACCCGCACGCAGCACGTTCGCGAAGACCCCGCTGCATGCACACGCGCGCACACCAACGCAACACGCTTCCCACGCTCGAAACACACATACACACACACACAAACACCGCGCGCGCACACACCACACACACACACCAACACACCACACCACACACCACACACACACACAACACACCACACACCACCACACCCACACACACACACACACACGCACGCACCACAACCAACACAACACAGCAAAACCACGCGCGCGCGCGCGCTTACACGCTAGCACGCACACACACACCACAAACCCACACACACACAACACAAACACACACCGGCCCATGCGGGCGCGCACTTTGCCTCTGTCTCTCAGTCTCTGTCTCTCTCAATCTCTGTCTCTCTCAATCTCTGTCTCTCTGACTGCCTGTCTGTCTGTGTCTGTGTGTCTCTGTCTCTGTCTCCGTCTCTCTCTCTCTCTCTCTCTCTCTCTCTCTCTCATCTCCTCTCTCTCTCTCCTCTCTCTCTCTCTCTCTTTCTCTCTCTCTCTCTCTCTCTCCTCCCCCTCTCTCTCTCTCTCTCTCTCTCTCTCTCTCTCTCTCTCTCTCTCTCTCCTCTCTCTCTCTCTCTCTCTCTCTCTCTCTCTCTCCCCTTTAATAGATGCTGCACACTAGCTAACAAACACGTTTGTTTTTATTTTCAGAAACCGCAGCAATCGTCAACCTATAATTATACACCACGACGCTAGACTTGCTATTTTCAAAATGATCCTGCCTTGTTATCCCATGTTTGGTAGTGGAGGGTAGGGACTGGATAAGAAGCCAATTTCAAAAACATCTTTCAAGGATTTTGCTTTCTTGGGGTCTTTGTGTCCAGTTTCTGTCTGTGTCCAGTTTTGGTTCAGTTTTGTTTCCCTGTCAGTGGTTTTCAATGATCACTGGGTACTTCCAATTGCTGACAGTATTCTTGTTGAAATAAAAAAATAACAAAATTAGTGATAAACCTAAAATAAAATCTAGCAAAAATAAAATGAGATTAAAATTGAGAAAAACAACAAGTAGGGTTTAGTCTAAACTAGAAATAAAATGAAATAAGATAAAAATTAAATTAATTAAAAGTGAGGCATAATTTAGACTAAGATAAACCAAAACAAAATAAAATAAGGAAAAAAAATAAGATCGAATGAAATAAAATGAAATAAAATGAAATGAAAAGACAAAAATAAACTAAAATAAAATGGGGACAAAAAATAATGCAAAAATCTGAGAGCAATCTGGGTGACAGTGATCTATCTTCTCATCTGAAAACACCACCGTCTCCTACAATGGCTAGGGACTTGGGTCACGAGTTATTGCCTGGTCATTTATTTACTTTTCTGATGGTTTTTCCTTATGTCTGAAAATACCAGCGGCTTTGAGACGGTTTTCATGAGGTATTGTGACTCGGTCAGTCCCTTCCATTTCTGATACTTTCCATGTGTCGAAAATACCAGCACCACCAACAGTTTTCATGAGGTATTGTGAACGATCATTTCCTTCCATTCCTAAGGCGTTTCCTTGTCCTTCCCCTCCTTTATTAAACATGGTCCTAACCTGGTGGTGAGTCATTATGTGGATCATCCTGAAGACTCTTCAACAGTGGGGCCAGGTTCTGCTGGATCACACCTTGGAGTCATCTGCTGCATGAGACCTGGCATCTGTCTGTAAGTACTTTGCTGCTAGAGTTGAGATACTTTGTTCATAACATACATGATTCAGCTATTATCTTTTTTCTTTTTTTTTTTGAAAAATTTTTTAGTTCACATTTTATTTTCTGTATCATTTTTTTTTTACATGTTCATATTTTTGTTCGAAGTCTTATAATTAATTGACTCGAGCAAAAATTCTTCTAGAAAACGAGTTATTACGATTTTTAGTAATGAAAATCTTGTGTGTTTGGGTTGCTGTAACATGGCAACTCCTAACCTGAAACTTAAATTGTGTGGACAGTAAAGCCTTCTTGTCCAAAAAATTAGTTGAAAAATATGTGGATATAGTATGTTTATTGATAGTACAACTTGTCCTACTGTAGGTTTTGAATATTTTGCTCCATAAAGTAGCTGGACTCGAATTCGACAATTAATTGGCGGAGCATGGTAAAATCTGTCAGATGAAATTTAAATCCTTATAATATCTGAGTATATGAAACCAGAATGCTCAGTCTACTGATATCTTACTGCTTTCAGGGGCTCTGGGTCTGGAATCAAGTGCCAATGGCCCGAGGTGTGTGAGGACAGCCATCATGAGCTGCCTTCTCTGAAAGCACCATAAGTATCTATAGCTGCTTCTGTATTTTTTCTGAGCTTTCTGATCTGATACTTTTGTCTATCAGATTTGTTGTAGCCTTTGTGTGTAAAAAAGCGTTTTTTTCTCCGTAAAAAAAAAATTCTATTTGCTGACGGAAATTATGTGTAACACATTTTGGTTAGAAAACAGAATGTGCTTTATATAGTGTTGGTGTACATTAAATTTTGCAGACTGTTGCCAATAAAATTAAAAGTCCAAAATTAATAAGGGTTGAAGATAAAGCTTTAACACAGTTCATTGTAGAAGTTATGAATTAAATCTCATAAAATGAGAAAATGAATTCATTGAAATCTTTCAGCTGATGAAATAAGTAGGAATTGTGAAATAAAGTCTGTAAATAATAAATCTAAATTGGATTACTTTCAAAGTAACATGATCAGGTCAATAATCATTAGTTATAGCCAAAAAATTCATCTGAACATTGAATGGTACTATTAGGACTTGTTCATGAATTTTGACTGTAATTAAAAGTTTAGATTAACTTAAAGTTGAGAGCAAATCATTATAGCTAAGTAAGCAGAGAATTAAATGTAACAGTGTCTTTACACAATAATTGTGAATTTATTTTCTTGTTACATGGCATCAAATCATTTTGACAACTATTTTAGCTAATCAAAGTAAAAGATGAAATGGAATCAAATTTTCAAACAATACTTGTAAAATTTTGTTACGAAATGGCACCAAATCATTTTTATAGTTTCGCTGATAAAGCAAAATATGAAATATTGATAAATGTTTTTTTAAAGAATAATTGTAAATTATTTTCTGTTTTCATAGAATTAATTTTTAACATTTGAAATAAAAAAAACATCTTTTAAGAATAAATGTGATTTATTCTGTTTTGAAGTCATGTGATCTAAGAATTTTTATATGGAAAGGTTACAAAGGAAAAGTTTAAATGAATTAATATCTGTAAAAAAAAAAGTTAATTATTCTGTTCCAAAGTGTTAAGATAAAATCTTCGTAGCATAATATGAGCTAACATTTTTTTTTTTTAACATTTTCCCTGTCACTGATTTCTTCTGATGGCTTACAGGAACTGGACAGGAATCAAGTGCCAAAGAACGGACACGCCATCCAGCACCACTTGTCGGTTACCAGCACATGATCAGGTAACGGGTTTGTATCCCAAACTTTCTCCCCATCCACTAGACCGTGAGTGATGATCTGAGTGCTAGTATATCGGAAGAGGCGATCAACAGAGGTCATGTGTGCAGCAGCATTGAGCGCCATAAACAACCCAGGCAACAGGAGAGTTGTCACTGGCAAAATGATGTAGAAAAAAGCCACTCTAAGGAAATAAATTTACATGCAGACAGGGAAAAATGGGTGACGCTGCTCTCATGGTGACGCGCTGTTCCAAGCGTGGGCAGCCCGAATTTCACGCAGAGAAATCTGCCACGACTTAAAGTGATATAGAAATACAACACATTAGCGAACTATTCTCTCTGTCTTGGCATTTTTCTGTGTGTCTTGTATTTGTGTTTGTATTGTCCTAACCTTTTAGAAGATTCCGGCTGCACCCAACACTATTTTTTTAAAGATGTTGTTCATTACATTTTCTAGGATTACAAATTCTGAGCACTCGTTCAGACTATGGACGCTAACTAAACTGACTTTAGTATCGCTGCAAAAGTCATAACCGAGAGTATCTGTGTGAATTGTATAGAGTTTAAATTCATGCTCATTGTTGTGCATAGCAGCGGCTTTTCTTACAATGTATTCAAAGCAAAATTCTGTTGATATTCCCATTTATAACTCGGAGAATGACACTGCATCCATGGCAAAATCAGAGAATTAATAGCCAAATGATTCCCACAGTCCTCAGTATATATTGTAAATGACCTAAGTTTGACATTAACTATTCACCTTCGCCTTTCCCACAGTCTGGTTGACCGCTAGGGCAACACTGAAGATATTGCAGCCAGCTTCCTCCATTCCTTGTGGTTCTTGGCTTTTTATCAGTATGTCATTCCACTCGAGGCCAGTCCACTCTCTGATGTTGTCTTCCCATTGTTTTCTCTGCCTCGAATTTGCCAAGTCAAAAATGTTTTAATCATCCCATGAAGGGCAATTATAACACTGACAAGCAAACACCTGATAATTTGATTTGTTTTTACAAGATATAGCGCTATACAAATTCCATATGTTATTATCATTATTATTAATTATTATTATTATTATTATTATTATTATTATTATTATTATTATTATAGTAATTATAAACTTGAAAAAGTTACGTTTCAAACTAAATCTTCCAAGATAATTTCAAATACCCCCCCCCCCCCCCCTTTGATGTAGGCACACATTGTAGAAATTTAATGACATAAACACACACACAACACACACACACACACACACACACACACACACACACACACACACACACACACACCACACCACACACACACACACCACACTCACTCACCAAACACACACACACACTCACCAAACACACACTCAACACTCACACACACAAACACACACACACACACAAAACACACACACACAGACACACACACACACACACACAACACACACACACACACACACACACACACACACACACACACACACACACACACACACACACCTCTAAGATCTCAATCGCCTTGCCAGAATGATAAATTTTCCCATTTCTATCAGTCCTTCCTGTGTTTTTCCTAAAACTGTCCAGTCTTTCCCTTTAATTGTTTTTTCTACTTTCCCATTCATTCTTTTTGCACCTAAGCAAGACTGACAATTTCCTCTTTTTTTTTCAGATCTGATGACATTTTGAGGACATCTTTATCAAAACAGCGCTACAGTCAAGGAAAAGACTTTTCAGCGACAAAAGAAAATAAACTGTTACCGGACTGGTTACGCCAAGCGCCTCTCCAAGGAACAACATGTTATGACTGTCCTGGGTTGACCCTTATGGTTGACCAGGGTGTTTAATACAGGGAACATCAGTAGGGCTGATTTTACTGTGTATAGAGTTGAAAATTTTTAATTGAGATCTAATAATTTGACACTGTGATATCCCCCTCCCTCCCCCATAAGGTCTCTGGGTGGAGGTTGTTATAAACAAGATTGGATTGGATTTTTATGATTTGCTGTTTTTCCCTTAATTGTAATCAGTTAAAAGACCCCCACCTTAATTTCCACAGCTAGAGCTCTGAGGTTTACCAACAGATTTCTGCATAATTATGTGACTGTTCTTGCCCACCTTTAAGGTAGCAGCAATCCGAATTCAGGGTTGTGTAAATTTCATCAATGAGTCTATTTCACAAAATATTAGTTTTAGATATTTTAGGGAGATACGTGTGGTGTGGTGTTGTGTGCTGTGTGTGTGTTTTAAAAAAATGTTTTTATATATTAATTTTATTTATTCTTTTATATCGAGGATAATGGAATAAGCACTCGTGTGCTTTTTTATATCCAGTCCCCGTGTGTGTGTGTATGTGTCTGTCTGTAGGTCTTCGTTTTAACGCCTATCCACTAAGAAGTGTGTGTGGGTGTGTGTGTGTGTTGGTGTGGGGGGGGGGTTGTGTGTGTCTGTCCGTCTGTCTGTGTGTGTGTGTGTGAAGGGGATGGCCGTGGGGAGGAGACATCAGATTGGAAGGGGGGAAAGGGAGGGAAAGGTGTTTAGGAGGAAAATGGATGCATTTTTAGAGCAGTGGGGATAGAAAAGTCGGCTGACTGATAATTTTTTTTTTTTATTAGTTTCTAGGCTACAGCTCCTAGGTTAACCAATAGTCAGAGAGGTGCATAGACAACCGTTTTTGCCAACCATTAAGGTAGCTGCATTTCGACTTCGAGGATCTTACACGGTTTAATTTTGTTTTTGTTTTTTTCTAATTGGATGAAACTTGTTCAAATTATGTCAAAACTTAATTCTTTGATGATAGCAGAACTGGACTTTTCGCGACACCGAAGTCTAATGCATAGCCTCAGCTTTTTTGATAGAACAGGTGACTCTGGTTTAAAGCCTCATACCATTTCAAAATACGTTTAGCCGTTGTGGTCGGTAGAATACTAAATATGAAATAAATACCAGTGTGTCTATAGCAACATATCATATTTCTATGTGCTATTGTGTCCACATTCGTTCTAACATTCAGACCGACCATCTGACAGACAACCCTTCCCTGTTGTTAACTAACACTAATTCTAACACTGACCTCAACTCTTAACCCTGGCCCCACATGTGGACACAAAAGGCAGGTAGACAACATGGTGTATGCTGACACACTGGCTAAACACTTGTTTCTTTTGGATTGAAAAGAATTTATTTGAACCGTTTATTAATAGTAAATGGATAAGCACATAACTGCTTTGCAGCATGCTTTCAAAAACAAAACAAAACGCATTGGGGAACAGTAATGACCAAAGCTTTCAAGGCACCAAAAGGATTTTAAGATCATAACCAAATACAAATTTAATATTTATATGAAAAATGAAATGGTTCCTTACCTAGAGCTTTCAAGTTCCTCATGGTCAGATTTTTTCTTATGCAACCGTTTTTGCCCACCATGAAGGTAGCCGTATCCGACTGAAAGGACAGAAGAATAGATCATAGATACTACTGTAAGGGTTGGTAGGGGCAGGGGTGCTAGATTTTTAGGGAAAAGTGCTAGGGGTGGAGGGGGGGGGTGTTGAATGTTCAGGTTTATAAAATAGAGATGGGGAAAGAGGTGATATGGGGATGAGTTTCTCGTATTTTTGAGATAATCATTTTTTCTAAATGAGATATTCAAATTCAATTTTCTAAAGTGTTCATACTCGGTTGCTTGCGGTTTTATTTTCAGATACCAACAGTATTCATATTCGTATTTTATTAAACGGGGAAAAAGGGGAGGCAGTCAAACTGTCATTAGGTTCAGGGAGGGTGGAGAGCATTTTAGAAAATAAATTGAACACAAAAAGTAGAGTTAGCGGGTTTTAGAAAAAAAATACTTGGATCAATTCAAGGGAGACCATTTTAGAAAAAAAGTTTGTTCAAAACCAGAAGTAGGGGTGCTGGTTTTAAAGTGAAGTGTGTGTGTGTGTCTGTGTGTGTCTGTGTGTGTGTGTCTGTGTGTGTGTCTGTGTGTGTCTGTTTGTAAATGTAATTTTGTGTGTAAGAATAATTTTGTGTGTGTTTAGTGTAAGTGTAATTTTGTGTATGTATGTAATTTTCTGTAAAGTGTGTGTGTGTGTGTGTTTGCGTGCGTGCGTGCGTGCGTGCGTGCGTGCGTGTGTGTGTGTGTGTGTGTGTGTGTGTTTGTTTTATATGGATGTTGTAAAATAAAAATAATGCTTATTGAAATAATAGTCACGAATGTTAGTTTTGTGTGTATGGTTTATAGAAAGCTGTTAACCCTGGATTTGTAGCCGTAACCAGAGATATGCCCGTTACTCAGGTCATGGCACTCCGGCCCTTTAATAGACTGCTCCACCTGCATCTCGAGCATTTAAAGCAAATTCACCATTTACTCTCCCCCTTATGCTTTTGGGTTTGGTTTGGGGTTTTTCGTGTGGTTTTTTGTGGTTGGTTTTATTTGTTTATTTTTTGGGGTTTTTTCATTGTTAGACTTTTGGACACATTATGAGTTTATCGGTTTCGTTGATGATAATTATTGCTTAAATGTTTTGTGGGTGTTTTTAAACACTTTGTCGACTGGTTTTTGATGACGATGTAATTTGAAAATTCTCTGTCTCTCAATGACAAAAATTTAATAAAGTTACAGGGCATGAAATTGAAAAACTACAGTTATTTGCAATAAAATGTTTCTTGAGAAGGCAGTCTGTTTTCACACATTTGGGCCACTTTTAACCAATATGTAATACACTTAACATAAGAATTTAAATACAATGGATGTCTTCCAAGCTTACCATAAACTAAATCAATTGGATAAGAGAGAGAAAAGATAACATGGGTGACCAATGTGCGTAAGTGTTTGTGTAAAAATGTATAACAAATACTAGTGGTGTATGCCCCTTCAAATGGGGCCTTTTTTTAATAAATCGTCATTCTCCTCTCTCTCTCTCTCTCTCTCTCTCTCTCTCTCTCTCTCTCTTCTCTCTCTCTCTCTCTCTCTCTCTCTCTCTCTCTCTCTCTCTCCTCATCTCTCTCTCTCTCTCTCTCTTGGGAGGATCGGGTTTTTTATGGGGCGTTTTTTGTTGTTGTTTTTTTTTTTTTTTTTTTTTTTTGGGGGGGGGCGGGTTGTCTGTTGTTATTGGGTTTTTTTGTATTTTGTTGGAGGGGGTTCATAATATTGTTTTATAGTAAGAAAGGTTAGTCATATTTTAATATGTATCTTGTTGGGCAGCTCTCTTCTCTGCTGTCACTTCTCAATTTTAATCTGTTTGATTTAATTATAACCAGTGTATCTCCTGGTATGAATGTTTGGTCAGTTAGGGATTTTGTGTTTGTTGAATACATATCTATCTCTTTTGTCTTAAAATAGGTATTCATGTACCCGGTGGGAATTATGCATATGTTGAATGTATACTTACCTTCATTTTACAATCATAGGTTGAACTTCTATTCTTGGTGATGATGTTATTTTTCCTTTTTGTTGCTTTCTGCTTTATCTCTGCTTTTGGCTTTTCTCCTGTTTTGGTAGGGTTTCTTTTTTTTCTTTATTTCTTTCTATTCCCTAATCATGGCAAGGGCTGTGTGGAAAAAAATGTAAATGCTTACTCTGTTACCCTTGAAAAATAGATCATTCATTCATTCATTCCCCCCTTTCCTTCCCTTTCCTTTCCTCCTTTCCTTTCCATCTTCCACCTTCACAAATGCTATCCTAGACTTAATATGGATAGCAGTGTTTTGCTCTTATGTTCAATTGAAATTGTATTCTTACCGTTTAAGTATAGAGATGTGTTTTATGTATTTTGTGTTTAAAGGGTTTTTAAGATTTTTTTTTTTACGTTTTTTTTTTTCCATTTCATGCCTTCTTTGCTGGTTTCAACTCACACACACGCACACGCACATGCACACACACACACACACACTCACACACACACACACACACGCACGCACGCACGCACTCGCACGCACGCACACACACACACACACACACACACACACACACACACACACACACACACACACACACACACACACACACACACACACACAACACACACACACACGTGTACACACATCCATCAATCCATATAAATTATATATATAGATATAGTAGCCTAGTCTTTGGACTTACTTGTCCATATTCTTGAACACGATTTAAAAATGTTATACTTGGGTTCCATAATGTCGATTTTTTTTCAAAAATGTTGTTAATTGTTGATTTTCTTGGTGGTTGTGTGTTTTTGATGGGTTTTTTTTGGTTGTTTTGGGAAGGTGGGGGATTGTTCGTTTTTTTTGTTTTATTTGTGTGTGTGTGGTGGGGGGGGGGATTGTTTGTTTGGTTGGTTTTTTTGAATGTTTTAAAGAATTCTTTATAAAAATCTGATATATAGGCCTACCATTTTCTTGGGGTAGGGGGGGGGGGAGGCTTCTCCTTTCTCTGCTGTCTTCTAGGGTTGTTTTTTTTTTTTTTGGGGGGGGGGAGTTTTTTGTTAGTTTTTTTTTGTTTGGTTGGGTTTTTTTTTCTTTCTTTTTGTTTGTTTTTTTCTTATTTTTTTCTCCTCAATTTTAATCTTTGTGATGCCTACAGTGCATCTGCATAGATAATGTTCGGTTTAGCTGTGGACTATCTATTTGTGAATAGAAACGTTATTCCTGTATCGTTATCATGAATTTTGTCACCAGAAGTCGATGTTCCTTTTATGTTTAAATTTTTGTGTATTTACTTTGAAGTACTGAACGCAGATTGAAGCAGTTACAACTGATTTTTTTCTTTTGATATTTTTTTCAAACGCAGCATTTCCCATGAATGAATTACAGGATTCATTTAAAGTTATGTGTCCAGTATTTTTTGTTGGCATTTGGTCTTTCAAAATTCCTTTTGGAGGCTTGAAATGTCTCCACTTTATCTGGGTAGTTGTGTGACTGGTTTACTTGCTTGTAACTATTCCAAACAATGCCTGCATTTTTTACCTTCAAATACAAGATATGTGCGTAGCTTGTTGCCTTTATCGTTTTTTTTTTTTTTTTGTTTTTTTTTGGTTTTTTTTTTTTTTTTTTACTGAAGTACATGGGTTAAAGGATATCCCTAACCTATCCTTTTTATGGGAAATTATTTATTCAATGTTTTTATGTTATCTGGTAGACTTCAGCTGTGCAGTTAAAGCCCTTCACTTTGTGTGCTGTCCCCTCCCCACCCTATTTCCTATTATTCCAGAGTCAAAATTGTGTGTACGTCATTTAAAAAAATATTTGGGTTGAAGCTGCTTTTTCAGTAATTTTCTATTTCCCTGAAAGGATTAAAAAGAACCCTCTTTGCCAGTTGCATGTGAAATTGTTTGCTTTAATGTTATTGTTACTTTAATGATGAAATATAAATATCCTTTTTGTTCCGAATTCAGTTAAGTTTGTTCTTGAATCCCGACATGAAAAGGTATGAGTAAACTGTTTACAACCCAATTCAACCATCAGTTCAATAATTATGTGATAAATTCTAAGTTTGCCTGTCAGAATGAGGGAGGAAAATGTTGCATGTTCTCTTTAGAGGACCAGTAAGATATTTTCTGTAACCAGTTTTGCTTCAATTTTTCTTGTATTTTATGAGTTACTGCTTTTATTTTTTCTGCGTTATAAAATGTGTGTAAAAATGTGTACAATTACAAAATTGATAGTTATATTACAGTCGTGGTGAGCACATACCAATGGCACTGGACTACCCACCTGACTTTTTCCTGATAAAAAATGCTGGTCAGAGCATTGGGAAAAGCCTACCTCCCCCTTCAGCCCCAAAAGAAAAGCTGGAGTTAGGGTTGGGTAGCCGCTCACAGCTGAAAGAAAAGAAAATAAGGTCATTGGTATTTTAAACACAGCGTCAAAACTTGATGAAAGCTGGTGCGAAAGAAGTATGCAAATAAAAACTGAAACTTGACAAGGTCTTTGTTCTGAGTTACATTCATGAATAATTGTGTTTACAAATGGGGAGTCCATGAGTATAAGATCTGATGCATATACTCTCCTCTCTCTCTCTCTCTCTCTCTCTCTCTCTCCTCTTCTCTCTCTCTCTCTCTCTCTCTCTCTCCTCTATCTCTCTCTCTCACTTCGGATAGATTCATCTTGTGTTCCGTATTATGATTCTACCTTAAAGTTAAGGCACATATTTCCTTTTGCGTGAAGCCTATTGATAACGCGCCCACGAACCTCTGTGTTGGTGTGTGTGTGTGTGTGTGTGTGTGTGTGTGTGTGTGTGTGTGTGTGTGTGTGTGTGTGTGTGTGTGTGTGTAAATCATCCAATTTGTTTTTAGTTTTAATGCTATGTGGGTTTTTAGTGTTATAACCTTTTTTAAACAAAAAGTATGTGGTGTAATCTCTATTGATACTATATTCCCATACTAAAGATATTAAGTTTCTTATGCCATTTACCAAAATATGATTTATATGACATTTTTTGATAGATGGTGGTTGGATGATGTTTTTCAATTGCTGAACTCGTTATGTTTTTTTGTTTGCTACTTACTTTTTATCATAATCACCATTTGATTGTTAATTGCTTATTTCAGTTCTCTATATGTGTGCTTTTTGCTATTTTATCATTAGCTTCATGATGCTATTTTCTCTTCGTATTTTCTTCATATTTTTTTGTTTTTGTTTAGTTTAGAGGTTTGTTTCATTATCTTATAATATCTCTGATAAGGGCGGGGACTATTGTAAAAAAAAAAAAAAAAAAAAAAGCACATAAGTGCTTATTCATT
Organism: Stramonita haemastoma; assembly: GCA_030674155.1. Lineage (NCBI taxonomy): Eukaryota > Metazoa > Mollusca > Gastropoda > Neogastropoda > Muricidae > Stramonita > Stramonita haemastoma. The sequence goes on from CM060340.1 coordinate 41,887,385, forward strand.
ATCCTCGAAATAAAGTTTGATTTGGTTTAATTTGATTGGATTGGATTGGATCTCTCTCTCTCTCTCTCTCTCTCTCTCCTCTCTCTCTCTCTCCCCTCCTCTCTCTCTCTCTCTCTCTCTCTCTCTCCTCTCTCTCTCTCTCTCTCTCTCTCTCTCTCTCCTCTCCCTCTCTCCCTCCCTCTCTCCCCCCCCTCTCTCTCTCCCTCATTATATTTTAATTCCTTTTTTCGTTGTTGTTGTTGTTTTTTTGAGTTGTAACAATGTTGTAACTAAATATTTTTTGAGTAAGGTTTTCTTGGTTGTATTTGCTGTTGGCTTGTGTGTGTGTGTGTGGGGGGGCGGTTATTAAATTTGTCTATTTTTAAGGATTTGTTTTGTTTTTTTTGTTGTTTTTTTTGGGGGGGGGGGTATTTTGTTTTTGTATGGGTCGTGTGGGATGGGGGGTGTTTTTTTTTCCCTAGATTTATGGCTTGATGAAAAAACGCAAATGTATTGCTTACTCAATGTACCATCTGAAAATAAAATTTTGATTTGATTTCATTTGATTTTTCTCTCTCTCTATCTGTGAATGTGTCACTTTTTGTCTAAAAATGTTTGCCTTCCATACTGAGAAATGTTCTATTCATATTTTGTACTCTCTATTTTAATAATCATGTGTATTAAATGTAATTGATATTGTGTAAAACCCAGTTAATGATCCATTTAAGTAAGCTGAATAACTATATCCATCATGATTAGGATATGGTTACGAATGTGATCTTATGACCATAACCATAAGATTGAGGTGTTAGCGTATAATTATATGGACCAACATATGTGCCCTACAGCGATAGATTCCTCTTGTGTTCGGCTACGTGATTTTATCTAAAATTCAAGGCATACAATTATTTCTTTTAGAATGAAGTTTATTAATGACATACAGGTGAACCTGTGTGGTGTGTGTGTGTGTGTGTGTGTGTGTGTGTGTGTGTGTGTGTGTGTGTGTGTGTGTGATTTTTTGTGTTTTTTGTTGGTGTTTTTTTGTGGGGGGGGGGGGGTTGTTATGTTATTTTCTCCCCTTTTATCAAAATGTTATGTTTTATGGGACTTACTTTGATCATAGATGGTTGTGGATTGATGTTTTAAGTCAATTAACCACATCATATTCTCATGTTTACTCTTTAATTATTGCGCTTTTTTATTATTCAAATCAAAGTCATCATTGATTCTTTCTTCTTATTTTTCTTTCTGAATGAGTGCCTTTTTATATCATTACCTTATTATTGTATCTGTCTTATTTCTTACCTGTTGTTTGATGGTTTCTTGATCTTGGTATTTGGATCATTATAATTGTTGTTTAATTAAGGTTATCTTTTTATCTTGATGTTATCCCTGAAAAGGGCGGGAACTGGATGTAAAAAAGCACACGCGTGCTTATCCATTATCTTCGAATAAAAGAGTTTGCCTTGCCTTGCCTTGCCTTGCCTCTCTCTATGTATCTTGAATATGTGTGTGTGTGTGTGTGTGTGTGTGTGTGTGTGTGTGTGTGCGCATGCGTATGAGCACAAGGATTTGCATTTGTGAATCTTATGGCTCAAAGACTATAGACAAAGCATGCTTCTGCTCCTTCTGACATGATTCTAGATATTGAATTTGATTTGATTTAATTTCGCTTGATCCTTCCCCTTTTTTTTTTCTTCTCTCTCTCTCTCTCTCTCTCTCTCTCTCTCTCTCTCTCTCTCTCTCTCTCTCCTCTCTCTCTCTCTCTCTCTCTCTCCTCTCTCTCTCTCTCTCTCTCTCTCTCTGCATAGATAATAGGGTTCGGGGAATTATTAATGTTTTAGAACAAACATTGTATTGTTTTTTCTCGTTTTTTGATTTGGATCAGTAAACAATGATTACATGATTAGTAAGTCGATAATAAAGAGAATGAACAAGATTGATGACATGCCATGCATGTACACACATTTAGCACACACAAAAAACCACAACAAAATCAAAGTCAAAAATTAATAAAAACAACAACAAACACAGCAAAATAAAAATAACACTTATTTTTCTAGCTTTTTCCAGATTTTATATAAATAAAACCACAGCAACAATAAAACACAGAAGAATTAAAAAAACAATAATAATTATAACAACGCTTACTATTATAGCTTTTCCATAGTTTTGGAGAGTATTGTCACTAGTTTTGCCCCCTTCTCAAACAATGCAACACACAAGGGAGGTAGGCGAGGCTACTCAAGCCGTTAGTGGTTGCGTCCCTTGAGTCATGAAGGGCGCTGTTTCTTTTCCCTCTTCGTCATTCGTCGTCTTCTCATGGCAGTCCTGCAGGAATGAAGGAATGGAGAAGTCAATAAATGAATAATAATAGACAATAATGGTTTATAAATGAATGGATAAATAAATACATGAACAAATGGATATTTTACTTAATTGTGTTTATAAAAATAAATTATCACTTTTACGTCAGCAGATTTCACTGCGTGAAATTCGGGCTGCTCTCCCCGGTAGAGCGCGTCGCCACAAGTGTAGCTTAATGATTTATTCAGCAATTTGTCAGTCTTTTTTATCTACAGGCATTGCAAAC
>CM060340.1:41890056-41902886 GCA_030674155.1 Stramonita haemastoma
GGGGGAAAAAGTTTCTGAGGATGAAAGAGATGATGAAGTTCGAAGAGATGATAAAATGATGAGGATAAAAGTTTCATGGGGATGAAAATGATATGAAGTTCGAAGAGATGATGAGAATAATGGGGGAGAATTTCTGGGAGAAAGGATGAGAGAAGTTCAAAGAGTGATGAGAATGATGGGGATGAATTTTTCTGAGGATAAAGTTTTCATGGGGATAAAGAGATGATGATAAGTTCGAAGGAGATGAGAAGATGAGGTGAAATTTCATGGGGATAAAGAGATGATGATAAAATTCAAAAGGGATGATGAGAATGATGAGGATGAAGTTTCATGGGATGAATTTTTCATGAGGATAAGAGATGATGATGAAGTTCAAGAGATAGGGAAATGATGGGGATGAATTTCATAAGGATGAAGAGATGAGGATGAAGTTCGAAGAGATTTAAGCCCGATGGGGATAAGTTTCATGGGGATGAAGTTTCATGAGGAGAAGAATAGGTAAGTTCGAAGAGATGTTGAGAAGATGAGGATGAAGTTTTGGGAGGTTTGATAAGGTGAAGAGATAGGATAAAGTTCAAGAGATGTTGAGAATGAAGAGATGAGGATGATGATGAAGAAATCTGAGGATGAAAGTGACGATGATAATGAGAATGAAGGATGAGAAGAGATGGGGATAATGAAGAGAGGGTGAGGATGAAGAGTGGGGGATGAAATTCGAAAAGATAATGAGGACCAAGAAATGATGAGGATGAAGGGGAGGGTGGGATGAAGAGTGATGAGGATGAAGAGATACGAGGAGATAACGAAGAGACGATGAAGAGATGAGGATAATGAAGAATGGTGAGGATGAAGAGATGGGGGGAAAATTCAAAGGGATGAGGGGAAAAGAAGAAAGAAGAGAGGATGAAGGATAAGGGTGAAGATGAAGAGATGCTGAGGATAAAGAGATGACGATGATGAAAACCAAAGAGACGATGAAGAGATGAGGATTGGGTGGTGGGATGAAAGAGAGGATAAATTCGAAGAGAAATGAGGACCAAAAAAAGATGATGAGGATGAAGAGGTGAGGGTGGGGGATGAAGAGATGAGAGGTGAAGAGAGGGAGAGGATGAAGATGAGGAGATGAAAAAAAGAGGATGGGGTTATGAATGAAGAGATGATGACAATGAGAGGGGGGGAGGATGAAGATGAGGATGAGGAGCAGGAAGGAGACGAAAAGGAAGAGGATGAGATGATGATGGAGTGTATGATTAAAATTTGTGATGATGATAATCATCATCTCTGACGTACAGCAAAGCAAAAGGCAAGAAGGAAAAAATTTTAACAGGTTCCTAATGCAAGATACCTGCAATCTTATCCACAGAATGAAGGGAAACATAGTTTTCTTATACAAGATTTTGTAAAAAAAAACAACACCTAAAGGTGAAAATGTCTTTTCTGATGAAAGGTTGTTAACTAAACTATACACAGAACAGTATTTCATATTGAAATACTGCAGTTGCATTCTGTGTGTGATATTTTAACGCTTGCTTCATATGCAGCCATTCCAAAACTATGGAAAGTCGGTCAATAATGGTTACAGGCACAAATCAGCAGATTAATAGGTTTCTATAAACCATACACGGAAAACTGAAATTCTTGACTATTATTTCGAGAAGCATTATTTTTTTTTAATTTTACAACGCCTTTATAACACACACACACACACACACACACACACACACACACACACACACACACACAAAACACACAGACAGACAGACAGACACACATACACACACACAAAATAGTCCCCCCCCCCACAACCACTCTCTCTCTCTCTCTCATTGCCCCCAACCGACTTGAACATTCTTCCTCTGGTTTTTATCAGTAGTAATCACACACACACACACACACACACACACACACACACACACACACACAAACAGTCCATTCTAAAACCAGCACCCTTATTTTGGGTTTTGATTTTGTTTTCTAAAATGCTCTGCCCTTGAATTTATGCAAGTTTTTTTTTTCTTCTAAAACCAGCTACCTCTACTGTTTGCGTTCAATATATTTTCTAAAATGCTCTCCACCCTCCCCTGAACCTTATGACAGTTTGACTGCCTCCCCCTATCCCCGTACAATAAAATACTAATATGAATACTGTAAGTATCTTATGAAATAAAATCCCAAACCACCGAGTATGATCACTTTAGAAAATTAAATTTGAATATCTTTTCTTAAAAAATAATTTTCAAAAACACGAGAAATTCATCCATATCCTTGGCCATTACACCTCTTTCCCCGTTTCTATGTTATATACCCAAACATTCAACGCACCCCCCCCCTTCCAATCCCTCCACCTTTTCTAGCATCCTTTTCCCTAAAAATCTAGCACCCCTGCCCCTACCAACCCTAGCAGTAGTACCTAGGATATATCATCATAGCCCTTTAGTCGGAATACGGCTACTTTAATGGTGGGCAAAAATAGTTGTATAAGAAACAGTCCTACCATTGAGGAACCTTGCAGTTCTAGCTAAGGAACCATTTTTTAGAATATAAATATTCGTATTTGGCTATGATCACGTTAAAATCCTTTTGGTGCCTTTAAAACGTTGATCGTTACTGTTCGCATATGCCTTTTGTTTTGTTTTTGAAAACATGCCGCAAAGCAATTTTGTGCGTATCCATTTTCTCGTAATAAACGGTTCAAATCAACTATTTTCAACCCAAAAATAAAACTGTTTAACCAGTGTGTCAGCATATACCATGTCATCTATCTGCCTTTTGTGTCCACATGTGGGGCCAGGGTTAAGAGCTGAGGTTAGTGTTAGAATTAGTGTTAGTTAACAACAGGGAAGGGTTGTCCGTCAGCAGGTCGGTCTGAATGTTAGAACGAATGTGGACACAATTGCACATAGAATAATGGTATGTAGCTATAGACACAATAGTATTAATTTTATGTTCGTTGCCCTACCGACCACAACAGCTATTCGCATTTTGGAATGGTATGGAGCTTTAACCAGTCACCTGTTCTATCAAAAAGCTGAGGCTATGCATTGGACTTCGGTGTCTGCGAAAATTCCAGTTCTGCTATCATTAAAAGAAGAGTTCAGGTTCGACATACTTTGAACAAGTTGCACCCACTTAAAAAACTTCCCAAAATTTAAACCGTGTAAGATGCTCGAAGTCGGAATGCAGCTGCCTTAACGGTTGGCAAAAACGGTTGCGTATGCACCTCTCTGATTATCGTTTAACCTCAGAGCTCTAGGCTAGGAACTAACCCCCCCCCAAAAAAATTAAAAAATCTATTAGCCAACCCTCTTTTTTCTATCCCCACTGCTCTAAAAATTAATGTCCGATTCCTCCCCCCCCAAAAAAAAATAACATCACTTTTCCTTCCTTTCCTTTTTCCAATTTGATGTCTCCTCCCCACAACTATCCCCTACACACACACACACACACACACACACACACACACACACACGCACGCACACACACGCACGCACACACACACACGCACAAAAGCACACACACGCACACAAGCACGCACACAAACCACCACCACCAAAAACAGCACACACCAACGCACATGCACCAATGCACACACACACCCAGCACACACACCCCCAACACACACACATCATCCTGCATCTAACGCACACGTTAAATCCTACAAACTGCATACACACGGGGACTGGATGAAAAATGCGCATGAGTGCTTATCCCCTCTATCCTCGATATAAACGAATAAAACAAATAAATTAAGTTAAAAATAAAAGCACACACACGCGCCCACCCACAAAACCACTTTTTAGTGGATAGACATTAACACTTTCTACCCCGGGTACGGATTAATCCGTACCACACGATCATCTCCCCTGGACGGGGTACGGATTAATCCGTACCACAGCAGGTACTTTCACTTTCGCCCTCCCATTCTGTTCTATTCTCACATGGTCGTTTTAGCTTGTTGGCTTTAGCTGCCACGTTGGTCGCACATCGGTCACAGCTAATTTGCATATAAATTGAGCGTGTTTTTGTTGTGTTTATTGTTGTTTTACGTGTCATATGCTTGTAGTATGACTTTGGTACATCATACTTTCACTGCTGACGAAGTAACAGAAGTTTTAAACGAGTTATTACGTTGCCGATAAAGATCGTGTTTTGGATAGAGATCGTGAGAGCTTTGAGTCTCGTGATACTCACTGTGTGCCGTGAGGAGCGAGATAGGCCAGCTAAAAGGGGTGGGAAGGGGGGGGGGGGGGTGACTGGGGAGGGGCGTGGCCTTGGTACTGTGAGTACCGCTATGATAAACACCAACTGTTTACATGAAAATGAACTACAAGCCACCTGGTGAAGTGCAAACATTCTGTACATATGAATAAAGTAGTGTAGAAAAGCTCAGGAACTTTCTTGGACTAGGGAAGAAATGTTATCTGTATATTCCATGATCGTTATTGTGACAGTGTCGTGTCTACAGTTCAGTGGTTCCCTTTGATTATATTACATTTGATGCATGCTGGAAGAAAACTTGTATAGTACCTATGTTTGTCCCTGTTTATTTGAGATTCTTGTATAGTTTTGTTGTTGTTGTGTTGTATTTGTTGCATACATTGTGTATAAATCGTAAGCCCATCAGTGGGATCACCACTTAAAATCAGAGCAATTACGTAATTTGACACCATAATTAACATACTCTTTTTTTTATGCAATATCAATTTTTATGCACGCATATAATGGGCAGTCATTTACCCACACAATGCCATAGTTTCATAAGAAATGGGCTTCAAACAAAAAGATATGAGGATTTTACTATGATGACCCAGTGCACACTGCACTCAGCTGCTGCAGGGCTGGTCCACAGAGACTGCAGTGCAGCTGCACCCTTGGGGTACAAAGTGTTAAAAACATACACACACCACACCACACCACACCCCACCCCACATATTCCTAAAAATAATATCTAACACATGAAAATAAAATTGTAAAATTAATAGTCTATTTCATGAAATTTAGACAACCCTGAATTCGGATTGCGGCTACCTTAATGGTGGGCAAGAACAGTCACATAATTATGCAGAAATCTGTTGGTAAACCTCAGAGCTCTAGCTGAGGAAATTGAGGGGGGGGGGGGGGGGGGGGGGAGCATCTTTTTAACTGATTGCAATAAAGGCGAAAACAAATAAAAATCCAATCCAATCCAATCTTGTTTGTAACTCCCCCGACCACAGAGACCATATTGAGTGGAAGGGGGAGGCTATCACCTTGTTGAATTATTAGATCTCAATTTAAAATTTCGCAATTTTATTCACAGTAAACCTAGGGTTTAAAAAACCTTACTGACGTTCCTTTTATCAACACCCTGGTCAACCATAAGGGTCAACCCAAGACAGTCATAAGTTCCTTGACAAGGCGTAACCAGTCCGGCGACAGTTTTCTTTTTTTCGCTGCTGGAAAGTCCTTTTCCTCGACTGTAATGCTGTCCTCAATTGCGATGTCCTCAAAATATCATCACATCTGAAAGAAAGAACAGAAAGAAAAATTATTTATGTTGTCAGACCTGCTTGGGGAAAAAAAGAATGGACTGGGAAGGTAGAAAATTGATCAGTAAAAAGGGAGAGTGGACAGTTTAAGGAAAAAGACGGGAAAGAAGTGATAGAAATGGGAAAATTTATCATTCTGACAGGACGGTGGAGATTTCATATCTGTGTTGTGTGTGTGCGTGCGTGCGTGCGTGCGTGCGTGTGTGCGTGTGTGAGAGAGAGGTAGACAGACAGAGACATAGAGACAGAGACAGAGACAGACAGACAAAGAGAGACAGACAGACACAGAGAGAGAGAGACATACAGAGACATATTATATGCCTGACAGAGTTGTAATATCACTTCATGGAATAATAAATCTTTTACGATATGTTATTTCATTATTTTTTTCGTTATGTAAAGCATAGATTTTTGCTTGGAAGACATTTGAAGAAAAGCTATTGTTACGTATAGTACTTGCGAATTTTGGCTTCATACAACTTACAAGTAATATTGAATATTATCTTTGGGCATCAATTTTAAATAGTTCAGGCTGATCTCAACTTACAGATACTCTTGGATAATTATTATCTCTTGGCAGCAATACCAAAGAACTAACTACTTAGCATATGTAGCCTGAATGACAACTCAAGATTTGAATAAAGGATACTAGATAAATGTGTAAATAGTCTCTTTGAAAGAAAAGTTAATAGTGTTTTTATTTTTCAATTGGAATATTCTATTAAATGAGTGTCACAGACAATTTAGCATGAGGAATACAAATAATCACTGATGCTTTGAAATTATATTTGTATACCACTAAGTCACCACAGATTCATCCTCCTCAAATTAGGGCCGTTTCGCCACAAGAGCAGCGTCACCCATTTTTCTCCTGCCATCACGTGTACGTGTCCCTATGGGAGTGGCTGTTTTCTGCAGAGTTTTGCAATTGACAACTCTCTTGTTGCCGTGGGTTCTTTTATGTGTACTAAATGCGTGTTGCACACGGGACCTCGGTTTAACGCTTCATCCGAAATACTAGCATCCAGACCACTACTCAATCTAGTGGATGGGGGAGGTGGAGGAGGTTGGACACAAGCCTGTTACCTGATCATGTGCTGGTAACCGACAAGTGGTGCTGGATGGCGTGTCTGTTCTTTGCCACTTGGTTCCTGTCCAGTTGTTCCTGTAAGCAGTTAAGACATCAGTGACAGGGAAACTTAAATGTTAGTTCATATGCTATGATGATGATATCTCACCACTTTGACACAGAACTCATGATTGTTCTTTACAGACTGACTCATTTCAACTCTTTTCTTTACCTCAAATGTAAAAAATGCCTTAAAAACATTTTGGAACAGAACAAATTCAGAATTATTCTTTACCTTTTTTAGTTAAAATGTACGAAACAGTTCAATTTCATGTTAATACAAAATAGTTTATGTGAATACAAAATAACTGGGAATTATTCTTTAAAAGACATATTTTCACCCTTTGCTTTATATATATTAGCTTAACTGTTAAAATGATTTTATTCCATTTGGTAAAAACAATTTTCACGAGTACTGTTTGAAATCTTTAACCCATTTCAACTTTTGCATTGATCAGCCGAAATAATTATCAAAATAATTTGGTGCCATGCACCCAGAAAAGTAATTCACCATTATTCTTTAAAGACCCTGCTACAGTTTATCTGCATGGCAGCCTCTGGTACAGTTGTAGCAGACAACATTGGATGGCGAGTTGATGGCCTGGTTTAGCAGTCCTTTCTACTTTGGATTGCACTGGAACTGTTGTGGCTCATATGGTACCTGGTTGAATAGATAAAAATGACAAATTTTGAAATAAGAGAAAATTCTCAAATTAGCAGTACAGGATTTGTTGTCTATTAGTAAAGAAACAGTTGACCAGCTGCAATGGTGCAGTGGCTAACACACTGACCTTGATAGTTTACGAGTTTAAATCTCATGAAAAGTAAGTTTTTAATAGCTTTAAAAAAAAAAAAAACCAACTCCTTCCTGCTCCTACCTAGAAAAAAACCCTACAGGCTTAATGGGAAGACGGGGACCACAGTCAAGAGCATGACCCACTTTACAGATGCAACAGTGAGAAATGTTTAAACCACAGCAACACTGCACCAACACCTAAATAGTGGCCCAAAAGTGGTCGCATACACAAAAAAATTCACCATTAGAGGAAAGAGAAAAAAAAGGCAGAAACAATAGAAGAATACAGCAACAGAAAATGTGACTGACAAAAAGTATCAGATCAGAAATTGCAGAATATAGAAGCAAAGATATAAATACCTTGTCTAGTTTTCAGAAAAGGCGGTTCATGATGCCTGCCCTCCAACATGTAACATCTCAGGCACTTGATTTCAGACCCAGAGCCCCTGAAAGCAATAAATCATCATCAGTGGACTGGAAATTCGCGTTTTGTTGGCTCTGTTAATTATCATAACAGTTTTATTTCATTTGATAGATTTCACCGTGCTTCTTCGCCAATTTATTGTTGAATTCGAGTTCAACTCTTTTATGGAGGTAAATATTCCAACACTCCAGTAGGGCAAGTTATTCTAATCAAATACACTATATCAATACATTTTCCAACTAATTTTAAAACAAGAAGGCTTTACTGTCCACAGAATCATGATACTCTCCGTTCCAGAATTAGAAGCTGCCATGTCTACAGCAACCAAACACCACAAGATCTTTATAACTATACATTTTAAAAACTCGTTTTCTAAAAGAATGTGAACTCGGAGTCTCTTAATCATTAGAATACAAACGAAAAAAAAAAAGATACCTCTAAAAATAAGATATTTTTTTGTTTTTTAAATATACTTTTTAAAAAATCAGAAAAAGACGATAGCTGAATACTGTATGGTTTTAAGAAAGTATCTCAACTCTAGCAGCAAAGTACTTACAGACAGATGCCAGGATCTCATGCAGCAGATGACTCCAAGGCGATGATCAGCAGAACCTGGCCCACTGTTGAGTCTTCAGGATGATCCACATAATGACTCACCGCCAGGTTAGGACCCATGTTTATAAAGGAGGGGAAGGACAAGGAAACGCCTTAGGAATGGAAGGAATGATCCGTTCACAATACCTCATAAAAACTGTTGGTGGTGCTGGTATTTTCAGACACATGGAAACCTGTCAGAAATGGAAGGGACTGACCGAGTCACAATACCTCATGAAAACTGTCTCAAAGCCGCTGTTATTTTCAGACACAAGGAAAAACCATCAGAAAAGTAAAGAAATGATAAGTAACAATACCTCATGACCCTAGTTTCTAAGCCGTTGTAGGAGGGGGGGGGGGGGGTCGGATGAGAAGATAGATCACTGCCACCCAGATTGCTTTCAAATTTCTTGCATTATTTTTTTCTCCCTATTTTATTTTAATTTGTTTTTGCTTTTTCTTTTATTTACCTCATTTAGCTTTAGTGTGTTTTGTTTCATTTTAGACTAGACTATACCTTATTTTTTTATTATTTTAGTTTGTTTAATTTAATTTTATTTCTAGTTTAGAATAAACCCTACTTTTTTGTTTTATCTCTGAATTTTTCTCATTTTATTTATCCTAGATTTTACTTTAGGTTTATGATGTTATTTTATCCTTTTGTTTTTACTTAGTTTTAGTTGATACCAATTTTATTTAAGCAAGAAATACTGATTGCAATCAGAGGGTAGGTGGCCGGTGATCATTTGAAAACAGCTGACAATGAAGTTCTAACAAAGACTGAACCAAAACCAGACACAAAGACTGAAAATAAAAACAAACATAGACACAAAGACAAACCCGGACACAAAAACAAACATGGACACAAGACAAACCTGAACACAAAGACATACCTGAACACAAACACAAACCCGGACACAAAGACAAACCTGGACACAAACACAAACCTGGACACAAAGACTGAAGTTAAAGCTGAAGACAAGGACTAAAACATGGACACAGACTGAAAGCCAGACTTGAGGGACTGAAATCAAAGCCAGATACAGAAACTTGAACCAAAGCCAGAGAAAAAGACTGGAACCTGGACAAAAAGACTGGAACCTGGACAAAAAGACTGGAACCTGGACAAAAAGACTGGAACCTGGACAAAAAGACTGGAACCTGGACAAAAAAGATGAAACCTGGACAAAAAGAAGGAACCTGGACAAAAAGACTGGGAGCTGGACAAAAAGACTGGGAGCTGGACAAAAGACTGGGAGCTGGACAAAAAGACTGGGAGCTGGACAAAAAGACTGGGGGCGGGACAAAAAGACTGGGGGGCGGGACAAAAAGACTGGGGGTGGGACACACAAAGACCGAAACACAAAGCCCGGACACAGGGCTTCAACAAGGGGCAAAGTCTGACTAGAGCAAAGGAAAATAGTCTTCAAGTAAAATCTGTAAATCAGCTGAGCAAGGAAGAAGCTAACTGCCTGACAACTGGAAATGCTTGGCATTCCTGACAACCTCAATGATGAACGCTTAACCTGACTACAACAGACCAGAGTCCAGAAAAACTGAAGGATTGGGGATGATGCACTATTCTATTCTTCAGATGAAGCATCGACTTTTTACCAGACTCCACGAAAGCAAAATCCGGAAACTTTTCGTTGAATTTTCTTCTTGTCATCCATTCCTTACCCTCTACTACCAACCATGGGCAAAACAAAGCAAGATCGTTTGCGAATCATAGTAAGTCTGGCATTGTAGTGTTTGTAGGTTGAAGATGGCTGCAAACTTTCTGAAATACAAATGCCTCTGATCAGTAGTGTACAACATCAAATTGAAGGAGTAGACAGACAAACAGAGAGAGGAAGTAGAAAGAGAGTTAGTGGTGAGTGAGCAAGAGAGAAGGAGAGGAGAGAGAGAGAGGAGAGAGAGATGAGAGAGAGAAGAGAGAGGAGAGAGGAGAGAGAGAGAGAGAGAGAAGAGAAAGAGAGAAAAGAAAGATATGAAGAGAGAGATGAAGAGAGAGAGAGGGGGAGAGAGATAGAGGAGAGGAAGAGGGAAAGAGAGAGAGAGAGAGAGAGAGAGAGAGAGAGAGAGAGAGAGAGAGAGAGAAACACTTTGAAACACTTTGAAACACTTTGAAACATTTTATTAAGGGATAAGAATAAGCACACATAATGGCTTTTTTACATCCAGCCCTCAATCAAAGAAAATCATAACAATGAAAACAAATCGACTGCAAATTTATGAAAAAAAAAAAAAAGGAGAAAAAAAAAAATAAATAAAAAATCGTTGTAACATCATAGAAATGTATGTCAAAAAGGAGATTTTGTAAAAAAAAAAAAAAAAAAAAAAAAAAAAAAAAAAAAAAAATAAAATAAAGAATAAAAAAAAAAAATAATAATAATAAAATAATAAATAAATAAAAGAGAGAGGAGAGAGAGGAGAGAGAGAGAGAGAGAGAGAGAGAGAGAGAGAGAGAGAGTGGAGAGAGAGAGAGAGAGAGATGAGCACAGAGGAAAATAAAATGCAATGCCGACAAGAGAAGATATCATGTGAATGTGCCTGTATATTCATTCATAAGGATCGAATGATACTTGTTTTTAAAAGTATATAAACTAGTATTGACATTTTACTGAGGAAGAAACATCATTCCATAATAAACCACCAGAGTAAGTAAGGCTAGATTTGAACAGATCAATTCTGGGCAGTGGTAAACATTATTTGTAAAAATAGCGACACTCATTTATCTTAAACTTGTTTATCAATGAAGGTGGAGCAGAAGCCAGACATGATTTTGAACATAAAATTGCCTTATTGTATCTTAACTTCCATTTCAGAGGGAGAATATCAAGCGGATGTAATCATTACATGACAATGATGATGATTTTAGTAGAAGTACTTTAAGAGCACGTCTGTACATACTTGCCAATGGTTTTAAAGTGTTTTCGCTCGCCGTATCCCAAACTGTGGATACATAATTTATGTGTGGCTCAATAAAAGCATGATAAAACAGTTTTTCGAGAGTGTGAATTTAGGAAATGTTTTATCTTCATTAGCTGATAATCTTTTTTGATATGATTTTACACACCATTCTTACATGTTCAGACCATGACAGATTGTTATCAATTACTAATCCTAGAACTTTATGAAAATTAACTTCTTGAAACTACATTACCACTGATGTCCAATGAACCACGTATTTTAGGAAGGGTTTTGCCGTTTTTGTCTGGTAGTTATAATCATATGTTTACTCTTATGAGGGTGGGGTGCTCATGTGATTTGAATCAGACCATTTTATCAGTTGTTCTATATTAGTCTGTAAGGTAGAAATCACGTCATCTAATTTAGTGGGCTAGTATGTAATGTTGTGTCATCTGCAAACATTTCACAGTTAGCTTTTAAACAGAGGGGTAAATCATTAATATATATTGAGAATAGTATGGGTCCCAAGATGGAACCCTGAGGAACACCGAACAAAATGGGCAAAATAGAAGATTTAGATTCCTCAATTAAAACAAGTTGTTTACGTTTGTCTAAAAACGATGACATGAGTTCTATTGTATTATCTGAAAGACCATACAGTTTCAGTTTTCTTAGAAGAAGCTTGTGATCAATCAAATCAATGCTTTTGAAAAATCAACAAAACAGGACACCAGTAATTAAATTGTTATTTATGTTGGTTAGCCATTTGTCAACTAAGTTCGTTAGTGCAGTTTTGACACGAATGGTTTTTTCGAAATCCAGATTGATTGGGAATGAAATAGGTCATGCTTATTGAAGTGGCTAAGAATGTGCTGTCTAATGTGATTTTCTAAAGGTTTAGATAAGTTAGATAATATTAGAAATAGGTCGATAATTTGCAGGATTAAAGAACGATCACCAGCTTTATGGAGTGGCAAAACTTTGGCAACTTTGAAAGCTTTTGGGAAACGATTTTTTTTCTATAAATAGATTGAATACATGGTCAATGTTTTGAGATAATGGAGCTGCTATTTTTAAGATCTTACCATTGATACCATCTAACCCACATGTGCCTGTTTGTTTTAAATGGGTCAAAGCATTGTTTGACTTCATTCACAGACATAAATGGAAAATTAAGTTTTGATGAGTGTTTTTAGAAGCACAGAATCATCTAGTACTTCAAATTTTTAAGTGAGAGGTGTTAGTTTTTGGGTAGTTATTGAGCTATATTACAAAAATGATCATTGAGTTTATCTGGCACTTGTCTAAAGGAAGTGAAGATTTAGATCTAAAATCCTTTTTAGTTAAGCGGTTTATGGCATTCCACATAGATTTTTTTATTAGACTTGTCAGAAACAAGCTTTTGAAAATATCCCCTTTTTTGCCTGTCGTTTCAAATATGTGACA
>CM060340.1:41905486-41920486 GCA_030674155.1 Stramonita haemastoma
ATTCCACTCCCCCAAAAGTCTTTCAGATGAGACTATAAACCCAGGTGCCGTGTGAGAATACACGCAAATCTTGCAAACACGTTCAACATTTCGGAAGAATAGGCTACTGCATGCAAACAGGAACGATTTTTTTTCTTAAATCCCATGCTCACTGATATGGTGTTTATACATTACACCCCAAACCGGAATGCAGCTACCTTTATGATGGGTAAACGGTCACATACACAAAAGTCACCAGTGATGAACCTTGGAGCTCATGCCTAGGGAACAAAAAAAAGCACACTTTCAAGTTAATTGCAGTGAAAATAAGCTTTGTCTGGGCAATTCACCTTTGCTCATGCGTGCGAACCCCCTCCCCCCCCCCCCCCAAAGACACACACTCTGAATAGGGGTATAAATAGGATGTAATAAAAAAAATATTAAAAAACCAGTGTGCTATTAGCACATTAATGAAGTGCATCTATATCAAAAACTAACTGAAAGTTTGATGTTTACAGGAACACACCAAAAAGATGACAAAACTATCTCCAGCCGCCTCTCAACAAAAGATCAGAAGAGCCACCCTACGTATCAAGGGAAAAGCCCTGCTTGTTGAGGATAACTCCACCTTCCTTCGGGGTGACCTTTCACAAACGGCTGAGATGGCAAGGAGTGTCACCCTTCCCCCTCCCTCCCTCCCTCCCTCCCTCCCTCTCTTCAAACTCTACCACAGACAACTCCATACTCGAGCACCCCTCCTACCCCCCCCCCCCCCCTTACAGACTACAGAATCTTCACATGATGGCGGTAGAGAAGCAAAAGACGAAGACGAGCAAGATCACCGAAACAGAAGCCAAAGCCAAGATGCCAGTTGCCTCCAGAAAAAAAAAACTGGCGGCAACAACCTATATGACCTACCATACCTAGTCTACAGAATCTTCACAGTGATGAAGGCGGTAGAGAGGCGAAAGATGAAGGCTCTATCTACGGTGCTGTGCCATTGCAAGATTGAAGAATCAGAATTGCTGCCCTTCTTGTTTACATGTGACACTCAGAAAGAACTGGCCAGATCCCCCCCCCCTGCATCCCCCCCTCCCCCCCCCCCCCCAGTGGCCAAGAAACTGGACTGTGACTGAGGACCTGCAGCTTACTGTCGTCTTCATGGTGGAGACGGAGCTGTGCAGTGACGAAGGCTGAAAATGAAACAGACACCGTGGCACCAGTGCAAACTTCAGGCTGACATGTTAAATCTTTCTGCTGTTTGTGGGAGGCAGGTCATTGCCAATGTGGTGACATACGACTTCAGCCATCATCTAAATGTGAGTACCGTCAATAATGAATTTTAGAGACTTTTAGATAGTTGGTTTTTCCGTTTGAATATGTTCTAGTTTAAAACAGGCATACTTGTAAGTTAATGTTTTTCAGCGAAGGCTGGTGATATTTTTTTCGTTGGTTTATTTTTGTTTGTTTTTTCTTGGGGGTTGGATTTGGGTAGGTGTGTGTGTGTGTGGTGTAGGTGGGGGGATTCTTCCATGGCTAGAGCTCTGAGGACCACAAATGGTGAGATTTCTGCGTATGGGACCATTTTTGCCCACCCTCTAGGTAGCAGCATTCTGACTTAGGGATAAACGTTGTTTGATTAAACTTCGCCCTCCGAAAGAGAGGGCCCGCACGCACACAGACAGACGCGCACGCACGCACACAGACAGACGCGCGCACACACACACACCACACACACACACACACACACACACACACACACACACACACACACACACACACACACACACACACACACACACCACACAAGTGCGCGCATCAGCACAAGCAAGCGAGCGTACGTATGCACATTCATATCTACGATCGACCGTGCAATGCATATACACATACTTTAACTTCAATTAGTCAATGTCATATCCATCAAACTTTCATGTTTACCTTTATCAGGTATTCGGCAGCGGTCTTTGACCTCACCACGAACATGATGGTGCTGTGAGACATGTATGACTGACTGTTAGCCTGTGTCGTTTAAAGGGGTGTGGAATAGAGGAGACGGTTTTTACCCTGAAAAGTTTGCTGTCTTGGGATCTTGGACATAAAAAATATATCAGATCCTACTTTTCAGAAAGGGGATATTATGTTTTCCGTTTATTTTTTTCATGAAGACTTGTGCATACTTCAATATTCCACAGAACACGCGTTTGCATGAAAGTTCATCTAATGAACGCACGCAGACACACACGCAGACACAAACACAGACACAGACACAACACACACACACACACACACACACACACACACACACACACACACACACACACACACACACACACACACACACACACACACACACGACCTGATGACCTGAATGATCACTGGGCACCAACTTCCTGATTGCATCAATGCTCCTCGTTCAAATAGAACAAGGCAGATTTAAAGTAAAATGAAGTAAAATTTAAACCATGAAATAGACTAATCTAAAATGGAACAATGCAACAAAAACTAAAAGTCTAAAATAAGACCAATTAAAATTAAAGAAAACTATAAAAAAAATATAATATCATAAAATAGAATACGATGAATCAAAATAGAAATTAAAATGAAGTTAGAACTAAAACCTAAAATGTTATAAACGTAGACACTAAATTAGATTTTAAAATACTAAAATAAATTAGCCATAAAAAAACAACAAAAAAGACAAAAAAATCTAAGAGTCGAACGGAGAGCAATCTGGGTGACAGTGATCTTGGGGTCCAAACATACCACCACACCTTCCTACAAAGACAGCGACACAAGATGGCGTCATGAGGGGGTGTAACTTCTTCACTCCCCCCCTCTCAACACACACACACAACACACACCACACACACACACACACACCACACACACACACACACACACACACACACAACACAACACACACAACACACACACACACACACACAACACACAAAACACACACACACACATTCATTGAGACAGCAGTCATAAGAGAGTAACTCCGTTGTCCCCCCTCCCCCCACCCCCCCCCACACACACACACATTGAGACAGCCAACATGAGGGGGAGTAACTCCGTCACCCCCTCGCATTTCCCTGTAAGATCTCCAGTCTCTGTTCCATCCTCTAATCCACACGGGTCCTAACATGTCGAGTCATGGTGTGGATCATCTGGGGGTGGACTATGAACTTCCTGGTGGGATCCCAGTCAAGTGGATCATGTGAGGGGAGCGGGTGGTCATCTTCATCAATCCTTCGCTTGTGTAAGTACAGGAATAGGTGTGCAGCTGTTGTTGGACTTTGTTATGTATTATGATTGTTAAACTATTTACCGTAACTGGTTGCTTTGTTGTTGTTTTTTTTAATTATTATTATTATTATTATTATTATTATTATTATTATTATTATTATTATTATTTATTATTATTATCATCATTATTATTATTATTATTATTATTATTATTATATTATTATTATTATTATTATTATTATCATCATTATCATCATCATCATCATTATTATTATTATTATTATATATTATTATTATTATTATTATTGTTGTTGTTGTTGTTGTTGTTGTTGTTGTGTTTATTATCAACATCACCGTTATTATTATTATTTTTATTATCAATTATTAGTTTTATTTTTATCAATATCATCATCATCATCATCATCATCATACATCATCACCATCATTAATAATAATATAATAATATATAATAATAATATAATGATAATGATAATAATAATTAATAATAATAATAATAATAAAATAATAATAATAATAATAATAATAATAATAATATGATGTTTAATAATATTTTTAGCTGTAAGTCTGTTTATCTAGAAATAAAACTATTTTTCAAACACAAGTTGCTGAACTTTTTGCTTATAAAGAGCTTGTGATAGTTGTATGATTAAGACAAGGCAGCGTATAATTATACCTAAAAAGGGAGAGAGTATTCTGATTGTTTTGAAAGTGTTTGGATATTTTCACTGAAAAATATATTGTAATAGTGCGTTTCATCAGATTGTCCGGGGTCAAGAGTTAGCTGTTTCAATGTTTCCGATAAAAATTGTGATTGACTGTCATATCTAAGTAGATTAACTTTACAGTCAGGAGTTGTGTTTGAATGTAGAACACCAGCACCATTTTCTGGATTTAACTGACTGATGGTGTCCAGGGATTTTTAAAGTATTGTAAATTAAATCAAAGTGACGAGATAAAATCATTCTGATATTCATGTCAACAAAAAGGTGGGTTAAATTTTGCTAATAGCTGATGACTTAGTGTTTTCAGGGGCTGTGGTGCTGGAATCAAGTGACAGAGCCTGACATAAGCTGGCTGCCATCATGGCCTGGTTTTCCTTTATGACAGAGGTAAGGTGTCTTGTTTCGCTGTCGTTGTTGTGTTCTTGTTGTTGATTTCTGACCTGATTCTCTTCTTACTCCAGTTCGTTTTGTCGTTTGTGACATTGCTGGTCACTGGGTTCATTTTTTCTGCTCATTTTAATTAAATATGAAGGCAGGATTGAAGAGATGTTCGGTATTTCATACTCTCGTACTTTTTGTTTTCGTACTTTAGTACTATTTCATACTTTCGCATTTCATACTATATACAGGCATAGACACAGACACAGACACAGACACACACACACACACACACACACACACACAGACACACACACACACACACACACACACAGACACACACACACACAACACAATCACACACAATCACACACACACACACACACACACACACACACACACACACACACACACACACACACACACACACACACACACACACAAATTCACACACTCACACACTCACACACTCACACACACACACACACACACACACACACACACACACACACACACACACACACACACACACACAGAGACACGTATTCCTTGATACAAGAGAATAAATAAATAAAAAGAATAAATAAATAATAAATACAACACACACACCATGTCACTCACCCCTCACCCTCTCGCCCTCCCGACACACACCGTATTAAGTCTCTATTTTCTTGCTAAATCGAGCGAATTACAGTTGAAATGATGAAAAATAAAAGAATATAATAGGATATACCAAAGCCCTGAAAACTTTTCTGTTTCCAGAATTCTATCACAAGGGAGCATCAGCAAGCCCAGGTCTCCGAGACATCGGTCATCAGAAACCACACTCACGGCAAGAGAGACAACACATACAACCGGCCACAATCAGTAAGGACATCAACCACAGTAAGAATCACATCAGCAAACATCGAGGAATACATCAACAATCATCGACGAAATAATCAACCATTAAAGAGGACGACATCAACCATCGGAGAAGAAATCAACAATCGGAGAAGACATCATCGGAGAAGACATCAATTATGAGTGGTGTACAAAGACAATGAAAATGCCACAACAAGAAGTGCAGCACTTATCGCCAAATCACTAAAGAATTAATTTCACTTGCTTTTTAAAATTTGCAAGCTATGATTTTGAACAAGCCAAGTTTATGTAACCTGCATCTTTTGGTGACAATATTCCGCCAATAGGTTTGGAATATATACTTTGTAAATATTGGACAGAATGTAGCACTGTAACACAGATAAGAGCCGTGATAAACCTAGAGGAGTTTAATTTCCAAATTATTCTACAATGACTACAGGCATCAGCTACACAAGAACAGCAACAAACCCAAACAAAAGTAGCCAGCTGTCGTCATTCTTACAGGCATGCATCATCACATGCTGGGGCAGTTGTTGGTTTTAATGTTAGATTAGAAAACAGTTTACTAGTTTGAGTTCGTTGTGTTTTGATTTTGTTTGAAGTTTTCCGGGTAAACAATGAAAAAGGGGGGAAATCACAAAAACAGGAAAGATAGGGAAAAGACAAAGATAAACGGGAGCCTTTTACATTAAAAAATAGATGAAAATATAACTGAAGAAGAAACACTAATGCTTTACAATCTGCATGATAACATATAATTACTTATTACAATAACTAATCATAAGATTACAATCTGCCATAAATCCAGGTTTTGCATATTTTTTCCATATGTGTTTTTAACTTTGAAGCATTTTTGTTTTGTTAGGGGTTTTGATAGAGATAGGTGGATATAATGAAATGATTAGTGAAGAATGTTTCTTGTATGTCTTTAAAAAATATCTTACAGCATTTTGTTATCATTATTTTTACGTTTTTTTAAAAAAAAAAAGAGTGAAATCAAGTGACTTTTCAGGAAATACTGTCCTGGTATACTATGTTTTTTACAATGCTGCTAATAATCTGCAATACGTAGCGCTTGAAAAATATATTTACCTCTCTATTTCAACAAGGATCAAACAATCAAACCCGTTTATTGTCCTTTATGGGTTTTGTTGTTGTCGTTTTTTACTGTAAGTGAATGAAATCACGTGACTTTTTCAGGAAATATCCCTGTCCTGATATACCATGCTTTTTATAAGGCCGCAATTAATCTGTGATACTTTGAGCTTAAAAAAAAAAATTATTGCAACGAAAATCAAATGGTCAGACAACGGGTTTATGTCTCTTTGGGGTAATTTGTTTTTCAAGTGAATGAAATCGAGTGTCTCAGGAAGTATGATGTCCAGATATAACAATGCTTTTGTAAGGTTGAAAGTAATCAACGATACTCTAGGATTTAAATACATTTTCAATTAAAACTAAATGAACAGCAAACGCATTTATCTCCCATTACTTTTTTAGGTTTACTTTTTTTTTCAAGTGAATGAAATCAAACGGATGTTTCAGGAAATATTCCTGTCCTGATATATGATGCTTTTTGTAGAGGTGGCAATAATCTGTGGTACTTAGTGTGGGGTTTAATTTTTTGAGAATCTATTTCAATAAGATTATCAGAAAATGTGTTCATGCCCCTTCATGCCTGCATGCCTGCAATTAATAGGTTATTTTTATAATTATGTGGTGGTGGTGGTGGTGGTGGCGGTGGTCGAATGAATGGGATCAAAAGACCAGTTGATAGAATACCCGTAGCCCGCCATCTGGTATTTCTTGCATTCAAGACAGGCAATAGTGAGAACATTTTTTGCTACTAGTGATCACTTTTTTTTTTAATGAATCCTATCAAATAGTTTGTTGAGGAAAACAACCCCTATCCTAACATATCCTATAAATACTTGTAGTTTTAATAGTATTGTAATTTTTAAAAAAATATCAAATAAACCATTCTGAATGTTAAAAATACGTGTGTACATGGTTTGAAAGTGGCGGTATTTTTGTATGTTTATTGGCTTTACATTTCTTTAAGGTGAGACACGGTCCAGAAGTGGCTCAAATCCTGTTTTTTTAGAATAAAAAAAATGCTGGATACATCGAAATTTCCCTGTGTGAATTTAAAGAATTCAAACCATACAATATTTCTGTAGAAACAGGTTACTCATACTTGTTATAAATAAAAAGGTTTAGGAGATTGAAATAGTTTTGGCGGCCACATTGGATTGTTTCCATGGCAACAGCGCAGAAAACTGTAATTCTTTGATTTTTATGCTTTACAAGTAATGCCCTTTCAATATATGGCATAACTTTTGACATGGGCTTGTAAACAAAATTTCATCAGTTTCGACCCCCATGTCCCACCTTAAATGAATGGAATCAAATGATGAACTGAGGCAACTCCCTCGTCTGTATGTTTATGGATATTTCTAGAACATGGAATGATTTCAGATTCTTTTGTACTTTTTATCAGTCCGGCTGGACATAACTTAAATATAATTTTAATTTTATTAAGACCTTTTTGTGGCTTTGGAAATATCTAGTCTCATGGCTGGCTGAAGAAGCTGTCTTAACAGGCCATATTGATGCTTGTATATTAGAGAAAAGAGTTTAAATGCTTTTTTTTACCCAGTGTTTTTTTTTGCTCGTAAATCTAATTTGACATATCGAGAAAGAGCTTGTGTTTTAACATTCCTTGAAAGATTTGTGATAATTTGGGATGCCTTTTTAAATACTTTTTTCTCATGATTCAGATTATATAGTAGTTTGGGAAAATATTCGTCCTAATGTGCCCCTTTATGCCATGCTATATTGGTTCTTTGTAGGACAGGAGTTATTGCTTGCATTCGATTTTTAAAGGAAAAGTGCATTTAATTAAATGATAGATGCAGGGTTTAGATGATTTGCAATAGTGTTGCTGCACGCATGCCGTCTTCTACGACTTAAAGCAGTATGAAATAATGGAATGAAATAAATGAAATGGTTTCACAGAAGTGCTAAAACAAAAGTATGCAGGTTGATCTACCACTGGTATGTCATTCTTATTTGGGCTGAGGTGCAGAGAAAATACCTGTCAGATTTAATGACTGTACTTTTTACCTATAAATGGGGACTTTCTTCCATATTGTTTTACAAAGCAGGAGCCTTGAATAGTCTTAAGTAAGATAGATGTGTATGTTGTGTGTGTGTGTGTGTGTGTGTGTGTGTGTGTGTGTGTGTGTGTGTGTGTGTGTGTGTGTGTGTGTGCATGCAGAGACCAGAAGTGAGGAGGGGATATCAAGTTTGGTGGGAGAGGGGACTAGGGAACAGGGAGTATGGAAAGAGGGGGTGGGACAGACAGAGATCAGTGAGGATGATGGGAAAAGAGGAATGGCAGGTAGATTTTTCTCACAGGGTTTCATTTTTGGCGTAATTCGCATTCAAAATTTTACATGGCTTATTTGGGGCATAATCCTGGGTGGGCATCTTCTTTTGCACAGAGACTTGTTCATTGCCTTCAGACATGCAATCGCTTTCCTGATAGTTAAACTAAAAATTTGTGATTGAAAATCCGAACACAAGACAGAAATTCCGAACACTTAAGTCTTGACAATTCGAAGGCTGAAGTCCAGCAAGCAGCCTGAGTAGTTGATAGGACTTGGCATGCCATGACATTGTACAATTCAAAGACAGATCTGTACCCTTGTTTAATAAAAAGCTGCTGACCATAGTGTCAACCTGCTCTTGTGTCCACATGCATCCCAACTTGCATGGCAGACCAGCTGACTGACTGATGGACAACCCTTTCCCTTTTGCTAACTCTTTACTACTAACATTTAACACTAACATTTCTTTTAAATATTCTAACCTGGCCCTTCATGTGGACACAAAAGGCAGATAGAGAATATGGCACATGCTGACAAATTGGCAAACCATTTTTTCCCTTGGTTTTTGGGAGTTGCAGAACTTCAGCAAAAGATATCAAATGGGTGTGTGTGGGGGGATGTTTTGGTCTGTTCCAATAGATTTGGATGCCTGTAAGTTAAGTGGAATGGGGGTAGACAATCATCTTCGTACTTACGTTTGAAGATATGGGTTTTTTTGTTTTGTTTGTTTTTAGTAAAGATGTTTATTTCAAAACAAATGTATGGGGTGCTTGTTACTGAAAAAGTGATTTATTAGTCTTTCCTCACATTCCTAAATAAAAAATGATAATCATTAGGAATAAAGGAAGCATGTGGAAAAAAGGGGTGTTCTAAAGGAGGGTAAAACATGTCCAGGTCAGTAGGAAGGAAAGGTGCACCCTTGTGGTGTGTGTGGTGGGGGGGGGGGGGGGGGGGGGGGGCAAGATATTGTACTTCAGGAAAATCTATGGAATGCCATAACATTGGTTTTTATGATACATGTCTTGTAAAAAAAATAAAAAACCACAAAATCTGAGCATTTGCTTGTATGTGTGTGCGTGCACTGGCTCCTTTTTACTCTGTTTTTTCATGTCAGAAGTGTAGTTACCAAAATAATTGCTCTTTGAATTTTAATGTATGTAAAACAACTCTGAAAAAAATATCATAAAATGCCCTCTACTGTTATACAAGAATGTGTATTACTCTAAACGGATAAAGAAAAATCATGAAATTTGAAGTACAATACAAACATGGTTAGACTGATTAAATCGCATTTTTTGTCCAATTTTTTTTAATTCAAAAGTTTCCCACAATGTCCCTAAGGCATTAAGATAAGATGGAAACTTCTTGTAAGAATCAGTTGCAGCAGAGCAAGAAATGCTGCTTAATGGCAATACCAAAAATTGCTTGAAAAGAGACATGTCTGTGTTTCAAGAAATGGATGTTTTATGGCAAACCAAAAATTACTTACAGAAGAGGTATTACATGTTGCCATATAGCAATTGATTTCTGATTCCCAGTAAATATCCCTTATTAAAGTTGAAATAGCTACTCCTGAGCCTGGCTGATGTTAAGTTACCCCCCAAATATTGTCGTAATTATTCCTACTCACATTGATCTAAAAAAGTAAATCATGAACATAGCTATTTTCTTTGAAGTTCTGATATTTTTCTTTTAAATTCTGTGCATTATTGTTTTCATTTAAATTCTTGCATTGTTGTTTTCATTTAAATTCTTAGCATCGTTGTTTTCAGTTTGAATTCCAAGAAATTTCTTTTTGAATTCCAAAAACTGTTTTTTTTTAAATTTCAGATACTGTTGTTTTCTTTTAGAACTCCAAGTATAGTCTAGTTGTTTTCGATTTGAATTCCAAGCATTGTTTCCTTTTGAATTCCAAGTATTTTTCGTTTCGAGCTTAAATGTATTGATTTTTTAAAAAAACTCTAAAGTATTGATGTTTTCGTTTTGAACTCCTAAGTAGTTTCTTTAAAATCTCAAGATTTTTGTCTTCTTTTTGAAGTCTAAATATTGTTGTTTTCTTTTGAATTTCAAGTAATTGTTTTTTCTTTTTGAAGTCTAAAATATTGTTGTTTTTCTTTTTCAATTCTAGTATAGATGTTTTCTTTTTGAATCCTTAAGTATTCTGCTTTCTTTTCGAATTCCAAGTATTGTTTTCTTTTTAAATTCCAAGTATTGTTTTTTTAAGCCTAAAGTATATTGTTTTCTTTTTAATTCCAAGTATTGTTGTTTTCTTTTTAATTCCAAATATGATGTTCTTTAGAATTCTCGAGTATGTGCTTTCTTTTCAATGCTAGTATGTTTCTTTTTGAAATCTAAGTATTGTTTTCTTTTTGAAGTCTTAGGGAATGTTTTCTTTTAAATTCTAAGTATTGTTGTTTTCATTTTTGAAGTCCTAACTATTGCTCTTTTCTTTTTTAATTTCAAGCATTGAATCTTTTCTTTGAAGTTTTTGATGTTTTTTTTCGGAATCTAAAGTATTGTTTTTTTTAAATTCTAAATATTGATTTTTTTTATTTCCGATCTCTAAGTATTGTTGTTTCCCTTTTAAATTTAAGTATTGTTTTCTCTTTGAATTGTAAAGTATTGATGTTTTCTTTTGGAATTCTAAGTATTGATATTTTTTTTTGAATCTTAAGCATTGATGGTTTCTTTTTGAATTCTAAGTATTTTCTTTTTGAAGTACTAAATATTGATGTTTTCCTTTTGAATTATAAGTATTGATGTTTTCTTTTTGAATTCTTAAGTATTGTTTTCTTTTTGACTCTTCAGATTGATGGTTTTCTTTTTCAATTCCCAGTATTGTTGCTTTCATTTTGAATTCTAAAGTATTGTTTTCTTTTTGAGTTGCGGTATTGATGTTTTCTTTCTTTAATTCTAATGTATGTGTTTTCTTTTTAATTCAAAGCATAATTTTCTTTTTGAAGTCTTAAGTATTGTTTTCTTTTTGAAGTATTTAAATTTTTTTTTTCTGTTTGAATTCTTAAATGTTTCTTTCTTTTTGACGTCTAATAATTTTTTCTCTTTGAATTCTAAGTATTGATGCTGTCTTTTAAGTTCTTTGCATTTTTGTTTAATTTTGAGCTATTTTAAAGTATGAGCAATGATGTTTTCTTTAAATTTAAGCATTTTTGTTTTTTAGTTTTAGTTATGAACATTGTTGCTTTCTTTGAAATTCTAAGTATTGCTGTTTTCTTTTTTTTTAAATTCTCAGCGATGTTGTTTTCTAATTCTGAGCAGTGATGTTTTCTTTTAAAGTCAGAATATTTTTCTTTGAATTCTAAGCATTGCTGTTTTTTTTTTAAATTCCAATTGAGGTTGGTTTTTTAAATTCTAAGTATTTCTTTTCGAATCCTAAGTATTGTTTACTTTAATTTCTAAGCATTGTTGTTAATAATTCTGACCGATTGTTTTCTTTTCAATTTTCAGCGATGATGTTTTCTTTTAAATTTTATGCATTGATGTTTTCGTTTTTATATCTGAGAATGTTTTCTTTTAAATCATGAACGATGTCGTTTTCTTTTAAATTCTAAGCATTACTTTTTAAAACAGAACATTATAAGCATTGTTGTATTTACTTTTTTTTTTGTAACAAAATGTGAGCATTACGCTTGTTAAAATCTGAACGTTGTTGTTTTCCTTAATCCTCTTAGCATTATTTTCTTATAAATTCTTATGCTGGCTGTTTTATTAAATCATTATGCTGGCTGTTTTCTCATGAATTCTATCTGCTGTTCTCTTATAAATTCTAATTTCTAGCTGTTTATTGTTATAAATTCTGATGCTGGCTGTATTTTATAAATTCTATGCTGGCTGTCTTCTTTTTAAATCTGATGCTGGTGATTTCTTTTAATTCGAGGTGCTGTTTGCTTTTAATTCTGAGGTGGCTGTTTTCTTTTTAATTCTGAGGGTGGCTGTTTTTTCTAATCTGATGCGGCTGTTTCTTATAAATTCTGATTGGCCGTTTTCTTTTAAATTCTGAGGGTGGCATTTTTTTAATTCTGATGCTGGCTGTTTTATTTTAAATTCTGATTTTGGCTATTTTCTTTTTAATTGTAAGGTCTATTTTCGTTTAATTCTGAGGGTGCTGTTTTCTTAGAAATTCTGATGCTGGCTTTTTTCTTATAAATTCTGAAGATGGCTGTTTTTTAAAAAAAATAAATTCTGAAGGGGCTGTTTTCTTATAAATTCTGAGGGTGGCTGTTTTCTGTTTAATTGAGGATTGCTGTTTGGTTTCGTTGTATTTCTGTGATTTCTGAGCATTGCTTTTTTTCGTTGTTTTTATCTTGTGGGATTTTGAGTTGTGTGTGTGTGTTGTGTGTGTGTGTGTGTTTGTGTCGTGGTGTGTGTGTGTGTGTGTGTGTGTGTGTGTGTGCGCGCGCGTGCGTGCGTGCGTGCGTGCGTGCGTGCGTGCGTGGTGTGTAGTTTTCTGTTTTTATTTAGATTTCACTTCAAAGCTTATATAAATGCTTGTTTTTTTATTTATTTTAATTTAGTTTTTAGCTTAAAAAAAATTTGAATTTAAAAAATAATTCTTTTTATATAAGGATAATAGAATAGCACTCTTGTGCTTTTTTACATCCAGTCCCGTGTGTATGCAGTTTTGTAATGTCATTTGTTCCCATCGGCACACGAGGTGGTGTGTGTGTGTGTGTGTGTGTGTGTGTGTGTGTGTGTGTGTGTGTGTGTGTGTGTGTCTATGTGTGTGTGTATGACCTTTGTTGTTGTGTTGTTTTTCTGTCTTCTTGCGTCTGTCTTCGTCTGTCTTCTGTCTTCTGTGTCTCCTCTCTTCTCCTCTCTTCTTCCTCTCTCCTCTGTATCTCTCTCTCTCTCTCTCTCTTCTGTCGTTAATCTAAGCCTTGTTTTTTTTTTTTTAAAACTCTGAACGTTGTTTGTTTGGGGCTTTACATGGGTTGTTACTCCCAAGCATTGCTTTTCAAGGGGATCATTGTTGGTTTTTGTTGTTGTTTTTTTGTTTGTTTTTTGTAGTTTTTGTTTTAAATCTAAGCATTGCTGGTTTCTGATTGGATTGAAATCGAGCATTTATTATTTTTGTTCTGTTTTAGTGATAGCATTGCTGGTTTCCTGATTTGTTTTATATCTAAGAATTGCTGTTTTATTTTTTTTGTTTGAATCGGAGCATTACTGGTTTTATCGTTTCTGAGTATTGCTGTTTTTTCTTTTAAATCAGTGTATTGTTCAATATTTTGAAACAAATCTGAGCATTGCTCTTAATCTTTAATAAATTATAGCATTGTTTGTTAGTCTTTTAATCTGAGCATTGCTCTTAAAATCTGAGCATTGATGTTTTTTTTTTAATCTGAGCTTTGCCGGTTTTAAAAAAAAAAGAGCATTGCTTAAAAAAAAAATCTGGGCATTGTTTGGTTTTTTTTTTTATCTGTGCATTGTTGTTTTTACTTTAAATCTGAGCACTGCTGTTTGGTTGTGTTGTTTTTTTTACTCTGAGCATTGCTGTTTTCTTTTAATCTGTGTATTGTGCTTTTTAAAAAATCTGTATATTGCGGTTTTTTTTTAATCCAAGCATTATTATTTAAAATCTGAGCATTGCTGGATTTTAAAAACCCTGAGCATGCTGTTTTTGTCTTTAACCGAGCATTGCCGATTTTTAAATCTGAGCTTTTGTTTTTTCAATCGAGCAAAGCTGGATTTTTAAAATCTGAGCATGCTGTTTTTTTTTAATTGAGCATTGCTGATTTTAAAAATCTGAGCATTGCTGTTTGTGTTTTTCTTTTTAGTAATTCCCGGCATTGCTGTTTTGTTTTAAACTCTGAGAATTGCTGGTTTTTTTTAATTCTGAGCATGGCTTTGTTTTAAATTCTGAGCATTGCTGTTTTGTTTTGAATTCTGAGTATTATTTTATTCTTTAAAATTCTGAGCATTTTTAAAATCTGAGCATTACTGCTTTTTAAAAATCCGAACATGATCTGAGCATTGCTTCTCTCTAAATATCTGAACATTGTCCTTTTCCATAATCCTCGGAACATTTGTTTACTTTTAAAATCTGAGCCCTACTTTTTTCTTTTAAATTCTGAGCCCTGCTTTTTTCTTTTAAATTCTGAGCCTTTCGTTTTGGCTTTGTTGGGATATTGTTGTGATTTCTGACCATTGCTGATTTTTTTGTATTCTGAGTGTTGTTGCTTTTTTATTTTGGGGTATAGTTCCTTGTTGTTGTTTTTTGTTATTCCTGGGTGTTGCTTTTTTATGGTGCCTTTTTTTCTTAATCTGGGCATGTCTGTGTTTTTTGTTTGTTGAGGATTTTTTGTTCTTAGCATTTAAGAAAATACTGAGGGTGGGTTTTTAAGAGGTTTAGATGGGTTGGTTACTTCTGAACATTGCTA
>CM060340.1:41925486-41945486 GCA_030674155.1 Stramonita haemastoma
GTGGGGCCAGACTTGTGGAGATACTGCAGCCCCGAGAGCTGAGAAAGCTAGTTTGTCGCAAAGAAATTGTTGCAAGGTACGCAATTTTTATATGGCAACATCATCCACAACAGCAAAGTGCAGGATCCCTGCCACAAGAGCACACACAAACACAGGCAAACACCAGTGCGCATGCGCGGCGAGAACACATACACAATCCCTCCCAAAAAAGGCACCAAGACAACATGGCACAGTATGCATACACCCGCCCCAACCATCTTCAATTTCTGAGGCACCAGACTTGTGGCTACACCGCAGCCCGCAAGCACTGAGAAAGCTAGTTTCTCGCTAGGAAATCGGGTGCAGGTACGCAAAAAAACAAGCAGTGCGCACAACAATAATAACAATATACAGCAATATTATGCACCACAGCAAACTGCAGGGTCCCCGCCACATGCACGCACACACAAACACACTGACAAACACCAGCGTGCGAGCGCGTCGCGCACGCATACCCAATTTACCCCCCCCCCCCCCCCCCCAACCTTGCCAAAAAGATGCGTTTGGGGCAAAAACGGGACCCAAAAAGCCGTTTCCAGCGGCCCGTTCTGCCACAACTTTTGCAACGTTACAGACACCAACGCACCAGGACAACATGACATGTATGCATACGCCCTCCCCTATCATTTCCAATGTGAGTGAGGCTGGATTTGTGGCGACACAGCAGCCCCCAAGAGCTGAGAAAGCACCGAAAACCAAGAAGGGCGCACAAGAATGACAATATACAGCAATATTACGCACAACAATATACAGCAATATTACGCACCACAGCAAAGTGCAGGGTCCCCTCCACATGCGCGCACACAAACAAACACACGAACAAAAACCAGCGCGCGAACACTCGCGTGCGCATACCCAACTTCGGGCAAAGACGGGACCCAACACCGTTTTCAGGCCCGTCCTGCCCGACTTTTGCAAAGTAACAGACCATAAGGCACCAGGAGAACATGGCACTGTATGCATACGCCCTTCCCTACCATCTTCTGTGTGAGTGGCGCCGGACTTGAGGCGATACCGCAGCCCCCAAGAGCTGAGAAAGCTAGTTTAAGGCAAGGAAATCGGGTAGAGTGTACGCACCGAAAACCAAGCAGGGCGAAGTTAAATAATTCACAAAATACAGCAATATCATGCACCAAAGCAAAGTACAGGGCCCCTGCTACATGCACGCCACAACAAACACACTGACAAACACCAGGCGCGACCGCACGCGAGCCACGCATACCCAAGCCCCTACCGAACGGGTGCTGTTTGGGGCAAGACGGGATCACAAAAGCTGTTTTCAGGCCCGTCCTGACCCAACTTTTGCACGGTTACAGACCCCAAAGCACTATGACAACATGCCACTGTTTCCATACGCCCTCCCCTACAATCTTCCATGTGTTTCGCGCCGGACTTGTGGCGACACCGCAGCCAACAAAAGCTGAGAAAACTAGTTTGTGGCAAGGAAATCGGGCAAAGTGTACGCACAAAAAAGCAAGAATGCACACAAAAATAAACATTACAACACCACACGCCCGATGCTCACACGCATCCACTGCTCGCAAAAAGCGGTTGGCAAACACGGCCCACAGAGATGTTCAGGCGTCCACCCCAACTTCACGTTACAGACCCCGGCACACAGGACAAATCGCCCCTATGCATAAACCCCTACGATCTCGATGTGTGTGGCGACGGAACTATGGCTACACCGCAGCCCTCAAGACTGAGAAAGTCATGTCGCAAGGAAATCTTGTGACGTGTAGGCAACAAAAAACAAGCAGAGCGTACATAATAATGACAATACACAACAATATCATGCACCACAACAAAGTGCAGGGTCCCGGCCACATGCGCGCATACAACAAACACAACTGACAAACACCAGCCGCGCGCAGCGCTCACACGCATACCCACTCCTCCGCAAAAAGGTGCGGTTTGGGTCAAAGACGGGACCTAGAGAGCCGTTTTCGGCCCGTCCTCCTCAACTTTTCAACGGTTCCAGACCCAAGGGCACCAAGACAAGATCGCCCTGTATGCATAACCCTCCCCTACCATCTCCGATGTGTGTGGCGCCGGACCTGTGGCTACACCGTAACCATAAGAGCTGAGAAAGCTACCCAGTCGCAAGGAAATCTTGTGCCGTGTAGGCAACAAAAAACAAGCAGAGCGCACAATAATAATGACAATACACAGCAATATATGCACACAACAAAGTGCAGGGTCCCCGCCACATGCGCGCACACAGAACAAACACACTGACAAACACCAGAGCGCGCGCGCGCGCTCCACGCATATCCACTCCCCTGCCAAAAAGGTGCGGTTTGGGGCAAAGACGGGACCCAGAGAGCCGTTTTCGAGCCCGTCCTACCCCACTTTTCAACGGTTCCAGAGCCCCAAGGCACCAGACAAGATCGCCCTGTATGCATAGACCCTCCCCTACCATCTGCGATTGTGTGGCGCCGGAACTTGGCTACACCGCAGCCCTCAAGAGCTATGTCGCAAGGAAATCTTGTGCGTGCAGGCAACAAAAAAAGCAGAGCGCACAATGGTATTGACAATACACAGCAATATCATGCACCACAACAAAGTGCAGGGTCCCCGCCACATGCACGCACACAAACAAACACACTGACAAAACCAGCGCGCGTGCGCGCTCGCACGCATACCCACTCCCCTGCCAAAGGTGCGGTTTGGGGTAAAGACGGACCCAGAAAGCCGTTTTCAGGCCCCTTCCTACCCCGACTTTTGAACGGTTACAGACCCCGAGCACCATCACAAGATCCCCGTATGCATAGACTCTCACCTACCATCTCCAACGTGTGTGGCGCCGGAACTGTGGCTACACCTGAGCCATCAAAAGCTGAGAAAGCTAGTTTGTGGTAAGGAAATCTTGTACTGTGTAGGCAACCAAAAAGAAGCAGAGCGCACAATGGTGAATGACAATACACAGCAATATCATGCACCACAACAAAGTGCAGGGTCCCCGCCACATGCGCACACACGAACAAACACACTGACAAACACCAGCGCGCCGCTCGTGCTCGCTCGCATACTAATTCCCCTGCCAAATAGGTGCGGTTTGGGGCAAAGACGAGACCCAAAGAGTCGTTTTCGGGCCATTCCTGCCCAAACTATTTAACGGTTACAGACCCCGAGGCACCAAGACAAGATCCCCTGATGCATACATAATAGGTCTGCATGACTTAATGGCAAAAAAATCTATCGATCTACACCCTCCCCTACCTCCTTGCATGTGGGTGGCGTCGAAACTGTGGCTAAACCGCAGCCCTCAAATCTGAGAAAGGCAGTTTGTTGCAAGGAAATGTTGCAATGTGTAGGCAACAAAAAACAAGCAGAGCGACAATAATAATGACAATACACAGCAATATCATGCACCACTACAAAGTGCAGGGTCCCCGCCACATGCGTGCACACAAACAAACACACTGACAATCACAAGCGCACGCGCACGTGCTCGCACGAATACCCACTCCCCTGCCAAAAAGGTGCGGTTTCTGGCAAAGACGGGACCCAACGAACATTTTCAGGCCCGTCCTCCCAAACTTTTCAACGTACCAGACCCCAAGGCACCAAGACAAGATCGCCCCTTATGCATAGACCCTCCCCTACCATCTCCGATGTGAGTGGCGCCGGACCTGTGGCTACACCGCAGCCCTCAAGAGCTGAGAAAGCTAGTTTGTCGCAAGGAAATCTTGTACTGTGTAGGCAAAAAAAACAAGCACAGCGCACAATAATAACGACAATACACACATATCATGTACCACAACAAAGTGCAGGGTCCCCGCCACATGCGCGCACACAAACAAACACACTGATAAACACCAGCGCGCACGCATGACCCACCATACCCCTGCCAAAAAGGTTCGTTTGGGGCAAAGACAGGACCCAAAGAGTCGTTTTCAGGCCTGTCCTACCCTAAATTTTGAACGGTTACAGACCCCAGGGCACCAAGACAAGATCGCCCTGTATGCATAGACCATCCCCTACCATCTCCGATGTGTGTGGCGCTGGAACTTTGGCTATACCGCGTTGCGTACACTGTACCAGCTTTTCATCTGAAAAAACTAGGTTATCTTTGCATATGGGGGCTGTTGTGTCGCCACATGTCCCGCGCCACACATATCAATGATGGTAGTACAGGGTGTTTGCATGAAGTACAAGCACTGTCTTGGTGCCTTGGGGTCTTTTACCTATTATCTATTAACGTGCAAATGTAGAGGTAGGACGGGGCTGAAAACGGGTTTTTCAGTCACAACTTTACCAAAACCACACCTTTCTTGAAAAGGTTGTGTATGCGTGCGCACACAACGCGCGCGCTAGTGTTTGTGTGTGTGTGTTTTGTTTGTGTGCGTGCATGTGCAGGACCCTGCATTTGCTGTGGTGCATCCTAATTATTGTATATTGTCATTATTATTTTCCGCACTGCTTGGTTTTTGTTGCGTACACTGTACCAGCTTTCATTCCGACAAACTAGCTTTCTTTGCTCTTGAGGGCTGTGGTGTCGCCACAAATCCGGCGCCACACATATCAAAGTAGGATAGAGTGAATGCATACAGTGCAATGTTGTCTTGGTGCATGGGGTCTGTAACCGTGCAAAAGTTGGGTAGGAATGGGCTGAAAACGGCTCTGTCAGTCACATCTTTGCCCCACACCGCACCTTTTTTCAAGGAGTTGTGTATGCGTGCATGCACGTGCGCGCGTGCTGGTGTTTGTGTGTGTGTAGTGTGCATTTGTGTGCGCCATGTGGCATGGACCCTGCACTTTGCTGTGGTGCATCATATTGCTGTATATTGTTATTATTATTATATGCACTGCTTGGCATTTGTTGCGTACACTGTACTAGATTTTCTTCTGACAAACTGGCTTCCTTAGCTCTTAGGGGCTGTTTTTTCGCCACAAGTCCGGTGCCACACACATCAAAGATGGTAGGAGACAGTGTATGACGCAGTGCGATATTGTCATGGTGCCGTGGGGTCTTTTACCATGAAAAAGTTGGTAAAATGGCACTTTCGCTCTCTTTTGACGAAAAGCCACACCTTTTTCTTGAGTGGTTTGTGTATGCATGCGCGCACGCGCGCGGGCGCAATGTTTTTGTTTGTCATCTTCAATTTTACGTCTTTTCACAAATAGCGATGTTAAACAAAATGGTGAGTGCATGGGTGTATGTATGCCCGTGTTCAAGTGTTTACATGCATGTTAATGTGGATCGTGTAGTAGGTCATTTATTTATTTATTTATTTTTTTATATCGAGGATAATGGAATAAGCACTCATGTGCTTTTTTTACATCCAGTCCCCGTGTGTATGCGGTTTTGTAAATCTTGTCATCTGTTCCCACCGGCATTCGCACACCG
Organism: Stramonita haemastoma; assembly: GCA_030674155.1. NCBI lineage: Eukaryota > Metazoa > Mollusca > Gastropoda > Neogastropoda > Muricidae > Stramonita > Stramonita haemastoma. The sequence goes on from CM060340.1 coordinate 41,930,879, forward strand.
GGCCTCGGTTATAGGGGGAGAGTGGAGTCAGCACTGATGTTAACTCCAGGGGAAAATCCCCTCGAACGCGAATCGAACTCGGGTCGTCAAATTGCGAGCACTAGGCTATCCCGTCATTTCGTGGCAGTAGGAGGCTATGACAATTTAAAATAAAAAACGCCTATAGGCCTACACATCTATCATGTTAAGATGTCATCCCCAGATCTGGAATGCAGTTACCTAAATGGTTAGGGGGAAAGAGCAGTTCCATACACAAAAATTTTACAACTGGTGAACGTCAGAACTCTATCCAAGAAAAAAAATCTGTGCAGTTCCCTGACGACTTATTAGAAAATGAGGGGAAAAAAAGAAGTAAACGAAATGGATAATTGACAGATCTACTACAAACAAACAAGCGACACCCCCCAAAACAAACAAATAAACAAAAAACAAAACAACAAACAACAACAACAAAAACAACAAAAAGTAAAACAAAACAAACAAACAAAACAAACCATACAAGTGCAAAAAAGAGCAACAGAAACCCTGACATCTTTATGAATGCTAACAAAGCCTCATGATAGTAAAGCCGTATAAAATTCATCCACGATTCCTCTCATGAACACTAGGAATGAAGATGGCGTAACCAATTATAGAAGCAAAATAGCCCAAGTGAGCGAGTGGGTTTCATCACCTGACTGTACAATCTAAGAGCTCGGGGTTCAAGTCCCTACTGACATATGGATTTTTGTGCATCAATGGATAATTTACATGTTTTGAGAAAAAAAACAAGGTTTTTATTTTTTATTTCTTTGCAATTTTTTTTGGGACGAGACAATAATATATCATACGGAGACCCTGTGTACAGACAAACACATGCCAAGGCTTACACGCTAAGCTGATTCAAACACACACACACACACACACACACACACACACAACACACACACACACACACACACACACACACACACAACACACACACACACACACACCACCACGCACAACAGCACGCACGCACGTATGAACGGATGACAAAATTCACAAAACTGTATACACACATGGTAGGTAATGGTAAAGGTGTCCCATAACCTGGGCGGTCGTGGGGAAGCAATACATCAGAGACCTCAGCTTCTCTAGGGGCAAGCATGTTGAGGGCAGCGCCCATTTCCTCTCCCTCGCTGCCTTACCTTCCCTCACCCTAAAGAGGGCAGGTACCCATTTACAGCTGGGGGAACTGAGGAGACTGTACTGAAGCCAATGGGTGCAAACGGTCACCCATCTAACTGGTAACCACGCTCGACGCTGCTTAATCTGACGTGGGGAAAGCGAACCTTCTGACCACTTAGCTATTCGGCCCCCATACACACAGGGACTGAATGTAAAAAAAAATACAGGTGCTCATTTCAATATTCTCGAAATAAAAGAAGAGATGATTAAAAAACACACACACACACACACACACACACAACACACACACACACACACACACACACACACACACACACACACACACACACACACACACACACACACACACACAAGTTTCATACCTGTGTTTAATTAATAAACACTTCTGTTGATCTTCTAAACAAAAATTTCATATGGCCTTTTTTTGTTTGGTTGGTTGGTTGGTGGTTGCTGTGTTGTTTTGGGTTTTTGTTTTTGTTGTCTGTTGTTTTTTCTTAGCAGCCAAACGCTTAACTGCAACCGATGTTGTAAAAGGTAAATATAAAGGTGTCCCATAACCTATGTGGGTCGTATGGGAGCGAGGCATCAGAGACCTCAGCTTCTCAAGGGGCCAGCATATTGAGGGCGGCGCCCATCCCTCTCCCTCACTGCTTTACCTTCCCTGACCGTACAGAGGGAGGTACCCATTTACAGCTGGATAAACTGGGGGGGGGGGGGAACTGTACTGAAGCCTAAGCGAGCACATATTGTGGTCGACGTCATTAAATTGGGGAATGTTTGCTTTTTTATTATAAGTATTAAAGTGAAGGGGCTGCTTGGTTTTTTTGTTTGTTTCTTTATTCATTGATAAACTTGTTTTGAGGGTGTGTTTGTTCATTTGGTCGGGACACCTTTACCACCTTGTTTATTTATTTGTTTTAAATGTTTGGGGGTTGTTGTTTTTTCAGGTCCGGCCTCCTTTGCCTTTTAGACAGCGAAACGAGCAACCCAATTCTGCACACACACAAAAATTACAAGTTAAGCAAGAACTGAGGTACGGTACCTGTTACAGCGTGTGAGAATATCGTGAGGCTGCATGTGTGACAGCTGTAATGAGTCTGTGTGTGTGTTGTTATCAGCAAGTCAGGCCGTTCACCCTTATAACCCTACAGTGTTGAGAGAGCTGAGGTGATTTTATTTCATATGCTTTTTTTATTTGTTTGTTGAGGTGGGGAGGTGGAGGGGGGGAGTGGGTTGCCAGGAGTGAGTGTTTTAACATTGAAAGTTTTTAAAGCAACAACACCCACCACCACCAACAACAACCTCCCCCCTCCCACACTTTATATAGAGCGAGTAATTTGGAAAATCTTAAGTACCTACTTGTCAGTCTTTCAGGTTTCTGTCTGTTTCTCTCCCCCGTCTTCTCCCTCCCCTCCCTATCCCTCACCTCCCGCACCTCTCCTCTCTCCTCTCTCCTCCTCTCCTCTCTCTCTCTCTCTCTCTCTCTCTCTCTCTCTCTCTCTCTCTCTCTCTCTCTCTTCTCTCTCTCTCTCTCTCTCTCTCTCTCTCTCTCTCTCTCTCTCTCTCTTCTCTCTCTCTCTCTCTCTCTCTCTCTCTCCTCTTCTCTCTCTCTCTCTCTCTCTCGTCTCTCTCTCTCTCTTCTCTCTCTCTCTCTCTCTCTCTCTCTCTCTCTCTCTCTCTCTCTCTCTCTCTCTCCTCTCTCTCTCTCTCTCTCTCTCTCTCTGAATTTTATGATGTAGACTTTTTCAACCGTGTTGTGTGTGTTGTGTGTGGTGTGTGTGTGTGTGTGTGTGTGTGTGTGTGTGTGTGTGTGTGTGTGTGTGTGTGTGTGTGTGTGTGGTTGTGTGTGTGTAGTTTCTTCTTTTGCTGTGGGTATTTTTCAATTTCATTTTTAATCTTTTTCATTTGTACGACATATCTTCTTAAGTTTTTCCTTTTTCAAATATGCATATATCTATATATCTCTCTCTCTATATATCTCTATATATATCTATATATATATATCTATATATATATATACATAATATATATGACATTTTTTTCTTCGATAGATGGTTTGTCGAAAATAAGCAATTGCACTGCTTACTCAATGTACGATCTGGAAATAAAAGTTTGACTTTGACTTTGACTTTGACTTTGAATCACACAGACACACACACAGACAGAACACTGAGCAATGAACACTGAACATTTTTATTGTACTTGGGCCTTGGGCCACAATACAAGTGGAAGGGGGGCAGGGCAATGTAATAAGCAAACGAAAACAAAACTTCAATCAATTGTCTAGAAATGCAAAACATTGAGATGCATTACATAACTTATGACCAAGAGCCTCGTCATTTACATCCTCCTCAACACAGCCATGACTAAGAGCGTCATCACTATCGGTGATTACAATCCAAACCTTCATTACCATTGTCTTCAACACTTCAGCATCATTGTTTATGCATTATGTTAACGTTCATAGGCGTGGAATCTCATTGAAATCCCGAATTTCCATCAGTAAAGACGTAACGCCATTTATACATGCTTTCCAATATTATTTGCTTTATCAATGCAAAAGCTCTCTCTCTCACGCACACACACACACACACACACACACACACACACACACACACACACACTCGCACGCACGCACGCACGCACGCACGCAGGCGCGCGCGCGCGCGCGCGCGCGCGCGCGAGAGAGAGAGAGAGAGAGAGAGAGAGAGAGAGAGAGAGAGAGACACACACACAACACACACCACACACACACACACACAACACACACACACACACACAACACACACACACACACACACACACACACACACACAACAGAACAACAACAACAGCCCAAGACAGACAGAAACAGAGACAACAGACAGACAGACAGACAGACAGAGAGCGAGACAGGACAGTGAGAGTACAAACACTGAAACAAAGGGAGAAGGGAGGGAGATGTTAATTAAACTGAAATTCGTGCACTGAAACTACAACGGTATGAATGCGATGGCAGATTTTTACTCTATTTCTTCACTAACTACTCTCCGTATCCTTCCTCTCTTCTACATCTCTTTTCGCCTCTCTCTCTCTCTTCTCTCTCTCTCGTACTCTCTCTCTCTCTCTCTCTCTCTCTCTCTCTCTCTCTCTCTCTCTCTCTCTCTCTCTCTCTCTCTCTCTCTCTCTCTCTCTCTCTCTCTCTCTCTCTCTCTCTCTCTCTCTCTCTCTCAAGCTAAGGATCAAGGTGAAGGTCATCTATTCTAGCGTCAGTCAATGCACTGAACAATGTGTCGGGTTATAGGCCATCTTTCATGTCCTTGCACTTATTATTTTTTTAGAATATTAATTGAATGAGTCTCTGTCTCCCCCTAACACAGCAACCCCCCTCCTTCTTAAAACGAATTTGTTAAGGAAACTAGAGTCCGAAGTGACAATAATACACACACACACACACACACACACACACACACCACACACACACACACACAACACACACACACACAATATATATATATATATATATATATATATATATATATATATATATATATAATATATATATATAACATCTCTTTAATACACAGCCATTCTGATGTCGAAAAGGAAAAAAACACGTCATGATATGTGAATGTGTATTTATATGAACAATAAACATTTATATCAAAGGATAAAAGACGTAAAGTTGAAGGTAAATGTGTCCCATGACATCCCTATTTGATCGTAGGGGAACGAGGCATCAGACACCTCAGCTTCTCCAGGTGCCAACATATTCAGGGCGGTACCCTTTCTCTTCTTCCTTGCTGCTTTACCTTCCCCGACTCTTAAAAGGCAGGTACCCATTTATAGATGGGTGAACTGGGGGACGGTACTGAAACCAAGATGCACAAACGGACACCCATTTGGTAACCACACTCGATGCTGCTTGAGGAAAGCGAGTACTCTGACCACTGAGCTACCCCGTCCACTGACTCACTAACAAGAAAAGTAACTGGACTACAAAAGACAGAATTTACAGCTACAGACCCTCAGCAGCAAACTGGAACACCTGAGCACCCTGGGTTGGCTACACTGGACAGTCAAATCCTCTTCCTCCTCCCCCCACCCCTTCCTACAGTCTACCCGCCACCCTCATAAAGCGTAGCACAAACCACCCCTTCCCTCGCCCCCACCCCACCCCCTAAAGCTTAACACAACCCCCTTCCCCCCTCCTCCATAGCCTGTCTTCGAACCTGGGCTTGCCGCTTTCCAAAAGGGCACGTTACCACTGGGCCATCGCTCCGTCACTGTTCTCACCACCAGAGCTGGTCAGGAATTTCTCCACAACGTCATGTTTTTTAAAAAAAATATTATTTATTTATTTTATTTATTCTTTTATATCAAGGATAATTGGATAAGCACTCCTCTGTTTTTTTTCATCCAGTCCCTGTGTGTATGCAGTTGTGTAAATATTGTCATCTGTTCCCACCGGCACGCAATGGCCTGCTCTTACGAAAAGCGGAACAGGATTTAACGTGTGCGCAAGATGTTCTGCGTGTGTTTGCACACGGGGTCTCGGTTTACAGTCTCATCCGGAAGACTTTTGGGGAGAGTGGAGTCAGCGCTGATGTTAACTCCAGAGGAAAAATACCCTTTAACAGGAATCGAAGTCGGGTCGTCAAATTGCTAGCGCAATGTTCTGACCACTAGGCTATCCCGTGAACATGTGAACGTTCACGTCTTGCCCAGCTCTTGGACCATAATAGTTATCTTCCCTCTTGGGCATGCCGGGGACTTGTCAGGAGAAAAAGCAGGGTGGATCTGTGGTCTAGAGATAACGTTCCTGCCTAGAAAGCGAAAAGTCCAGGTTGAAAGTGTGCAGTGGTTCGAATCCCGCTTGGGCCTGAAACTTTCCCCCCATCCATTAGACGATGAGTTTGTGGTCTGCGTGCTAGTCTTTCGGATGAAACGATAAACCGAGGTCCCGTGTGTTATACATCATTATTTAGCTCACGTAAAAGAACCCACGGCAACAAGTCCCTGGAAAAGTTCTGTAGAAAAAAGACACTCTGGTAGGGAAAAAAATACAGTTGCAGACAGGAGAAAGAAAAAAAATGGGTGGGCGCTGCACTTGCGGCGACGCGCTCTCCCCGGGGAGAGCAGCCAGTATTTCACGCAGAGATATCTGCAGTGACATGAAGTGGTATAAGATGAAAAGAAATCCCCCCCCCCCCCCCTTCTGAAAATTCCGCGGTAGGAAAACCCTCTTTTCTATACCTTTCTTTGTTTTTGCTCTATTCCTTTTCTTCCTGTCGCCTCCCACGCCGATGTGGAATGCGCTGATGGGCCTAACTTTATTTTATTTTATATTTTATACCACTTTATGTCACAGCAGATTTCTCTGCCTGAAAATCGGGCTGCTCTCCCCGGGAGAGCGCGTCGCCACAAGTGCAGCACCTACCCATTATTTTTTTCCACTCAGGGACGGTGTCCAAACACGACACCTGTGTGCATGCTGTTTTTTTTTTTAAATAATGTTGTCATCCGCTCCTACCGGCACACGATGGCCTGCTCTTCCGAAAGGCGGAACGGGGTTTTAACGTGTGCGCAAGATGTTCTGCGTGCGTTCGCACACGGGCCTCGGTTTATAGTCTCATCCAAATGACTTGCTAGTTGTTTTTTTAATCTATCAACGACAGCGACACGCAGTTTCGCTCATAAAACAAACAATGATAGTAACTGCCTCAGGGTTCGATGATGACGACGATGAAGTCCATATCTACATCCTGTTACAGTTAAACACAATCTTGACGGACGCTATAGCCGAGTGATTAAAACCTGTTGACATCAGTCCCATAGGTTCATGAGGTCGTGGGCTCGACTCTTGTCAACGGCGTTTGGTGATTTAAGGGCCTGAATTTATATTTTTTTTATCATCATCCTCCGACTCAACTTAGAGTGCAGGCTTGCCAGTATCTAAAGTACCTGTGGGTCGATTCACACGAAGAAGATCAGGAATACATGTTACATTTGACATTTTAGACCACTTAAAGTCAGGGCAGATTTATCTTATTGAAATTCGAGCTGCTCTCCCCGAGGAGTGCGCGTCGCCACAAAAGCAGCGCCACCCTTTTTTTCTTTTCCTGTTTGCATGTGTATTTGTTTCCCTATCAGAGTGGCTTTTTTACTACAGAATTTTGCCAGGGACATATCTCTTATTGCCGTGGGTTCTTTTATCTTGCGCTAAATATTTTGCGTTTAACACACTGAACCTCAGTTTATCGTCTCACCCGAAGGACTAGCACCCAAACCACCACTCATTGTCTAATGGATGGAAGAAAAGTTTTGGACCCGAACGGAGGATTCGAACCACCGCACACTTCAGACCCGGACTTTTCGCTTTCTAGGCAGGCGCGCGTTACCTCTAGACCACCGATCCAGCGATGTTAAAGGTCCTGTAATTCATGTCAGCTTTCAGTGGGTTACAGAAACACTAATGATATTACCAAGTAAAAGAAAAAAATGCTACTCTGAAGACGTAATGTGGGAATGCATGGACTGAGGCCAGCGTGCAGACCTCCTGCAGAGTGACAAGCACAGGAGAAGACCTGACAATGCACATTAAATAAATCTATTCCATTCACACTACTTTTGTGTGTTTTATCTACAAATAGATACACATTCCGCTCAGAAAAGAAACGTAAAGAAGAGAAAGAATTGTCTTACTGTGGATGAAAATAAACCAAAATGGGGTCAGATACAGACCAGCTTTGCCTTTTTATGTCTTTACAATACACTGTAAATGGGTACCTGCTCTCTTTAGGGTCAGGGAAGGTAAAGCAGCGAGGGAGAGGAGATAGGGCACCGCCCTTAATATGCTGGCCACTAGAGAAGCTGAGGTCTCTGTTGCCTCGCTCCCCTTTGACTGTCTAGGTTATGGGACACATTTACCTTTACCTTTTTTTATTACTTTTTTTTTTATACAATACACTGAGGTCGTGTGGTGAAAAAACATTAGTTATAAGGAATCATTTATCTATTTATTTATTTATTTATTCTTTTATATTGAGGATAATGGAATAAGCACTCATGTGCTTTTTTATCCAGTCCCCGTGTGTATGCATTTTTGTAAATATTGTCATCTGTTCCCACTGGCACACAATGGCCTACTCTTACGAAAAGCGGAACAGGATTTAACGTGTGCGCAAGATGTTCTGCGTGCGTTCGCACACGGTGCCTCAGTTTACAGTCTCATCCATTATGCCATTATGCTATCCCGTCCGCCAATGATCATCGGCTATTGGCATTTCTGGGCCAGTTGATAACGTCGCGTAGACTGTGTGGGTTCAACACATATCCGTGTAATGTCGTGAAAGGTTATCGTATTTTACCTTAGGAATGTCAGTCTTTATCTAAGTTCTTTTGGGCTTTGTTAAACTGTTATTCTGTCTGTATTCAGTTATGTCCTTCTGCTTTGATAATGTTATTAATTTTTGTTGTCACTGTTTTTTCATTTGTTTTTTTGAGAGGGTGGGGTGGTGGTGGTGGTGAGGGATTTTGGTTGGTTTGTGAATCTTGTGTTTGTTTTGTTTTGAGGTTTTATTGTGTGTGTGTGTGTTGTGTGTGTGTGTGTGTGGCGCGCGCGCGCGTGTGTGTGTGTGTGGTGCGCGCGCGTGTTGTTTGGCTTGTAAGTTTGCAGTTTGCATTTTTGTTTAGCCAGTTTGTTATTAGTGTGGTGTATTTTCGTCACCATTATTGTTTTTTTCCTCAATTCATTACTATGAACGCTCGTAAAGAAAAACATATCTTTATGCAGCATGTCCGTGTCTGAGGACAAAAAACAGAACTAACAACAAGATATTTGAGCAAGCTCTCGAGATCCTCTTCTGTGCAGTGTAGGAGGCATGTTGAAAACGAGGCTGTATCTAGCCCCCCCCCCCCCCCCCCCCCCCCGCCCTACCACCACCCACCCCACCACTCCTTTCTTCCCCATTCAGGACAAGCAGGGCTCCCCTTTCAGCTTTACCTGTGACCGGACCACACTCCTTCCTCCAGTGTAGAACTCCGTACCTGAAAGCCGGATCAGACTCATGCATTGTGGACTTAGAGGCGTGTGGATAGTTTGAGTGCATGACGCTGGGGCAGTAGCCTACTACGAGTCATTTCTCACTTGTAGCTGAATGTTGCCAAGATCTGTTTAAAAAAAACAACTGACAATAAAAATTTGTAACTTCTTGTTCCATATTTCACAGGAAAAGTGACATTTTTATTTATCAAGAAAGTTTGGAGGAATTGTGGACTGAAAACAGAGAGAACTACGAATTAAATTGAAATTACCTACATATAAAGCGAGTCAACCCCTCACAAGTACACTGTAAAACAAACAGACGGGGGTTTCTGTTTGTTTAACAGCAGTTGTATCATGTGACACATGGCTGTCGGTGACATAGACTGCTGTTAACTCGCAAAAACTTTACACAAGATCTGTTTGACAGTGCCGATTATTGATCTGAGGACTGAGTGCATTGATTGATTGATTGACTGACTGACTGATTGACTGACTGACTGACTGATTGATTGATCAAGATGGTGCAGGATTCCAGGCTTCATTGGGGCGACATTCTGGGATCGTTGGCTACTTCGCAGCTGTGATTTCTGTGGGACTCATTGTGAGTGATCAATGTTTTGTATCAATTTTTTTTCTCAAATATTTCACTTTACTCCATAAATCAAGTTTTACTTATCAGTAGATGTTTTCATCTTCTAGCATGTCTTTATTTTGTTCTGGTTTTTTTTGTGTGGTTTGTTAGAGATTTACAGAGATTTAAAGAGACCTCACGTCGTTTTGTAATCAGCAGCTTGTACGTAAAGCAAGAGCCATTTTGGCCGATTCCTCCCACGCTCTGTTTTCAGAATTTCAATTGTTGCCTTCAGGACGTCGTTTTCAATGCCACAACAGCAAAACAAACAGAAAAAGGAATTCCTTTGAGCCAGTAGCTATCCGAGTTCTAAACTCATAATAACACTGACTGAGGTTGTTTGTTTTTGTTTTTGTTTGTTTGTTTGTTTGTTTGTTTGCTCTTTTGTGTGTGTGTGGTGTGTGTGTGTGTGTGTGTGTGTGTGTGTGTGTGTGTGTGTGTGTGTGTGTGTGTCTGTGTGTCTGTGTGTCTGTGTGTCTGTGTGTGTGTCTCTGTGTGTGTGTGTAAGCTTCTCTGAATTACTTACCTGCCACTGTTATGTATGTAGCCAATGCATACAGGCGTGCACATACATGCATATGTACCCATAAAATAAGTATGTCTTATTTTTTGGTTTTATTGATTTTGTTTTTGAATTGCTTGTAAATTCACATGTCTTCTACCAATCATGTGCGTGGGGGGGGGGGGGGACGGGGGTGTGTGGATGGTGTGTATGGATAGGGGGAGGGGAGCGTGTGTGTATGTGTGAGTGTGGGGACGGGTGGGTGTGGATTGTATGGGGAGGGGGGGAGCGTGTGTGTGGTGTGTGTGTGTGTGTGTGTGTGTGTGTGTGTGTGTGTGTGTGTGTGTGTGTGTGTGTGTGTGTGTGTGTATGCATGTATATGTGCGGGTGTGAACGCGTGCGTATAATGTGTAAATAATGGTGATCATATGTCTTTTCTAGTCAATGGTTTTAAAGAACATTGTATATAAACATTGGTGTGTGTGTGTATGCGTGTGTTTGCGTGTGTACAAGCGCGCGTAGAGTGTGAGTGTTTGTGACATTTTATTTGAAGTTATATAATGTTTGTACAAATAAGAAATGTAGCTCCTTCGTGTGTTTGATTATGATTTGTATCAATATGCCTGTCAGTATTGTAATTGCCCTTCAGGATGATTAAAGTGTTTTTGACTTGTTTTGACTTGACTTGACTACTACCTTTGCACACTGTTTCTCCGTTTAGTTGTTTGTGGTCAAATGGGTTCATGCTGTTTGTTCTTAGCAATCAAATGTAGAAAATTGTAGAACACGATAGTAGTAGGCTCTGCTGAAGAATGTTTTCTGAGTTTTTGGGAGGGAAAGAAGTGTTCTTGTCTCTTCTTCTAAAATCAAAACTGGAATCATTATCATCAGAGCAGAACCATCACGAACATAATCAACAATATTTTCATCGTCATCTCTTCATGATCTTCTCCTCATTTCTGGTTTCTTCTTCTTCTTCTTCTTCTTCTTCTTCTTCTTCTTCTTCTTCTTCTTCTTCTTCTTCTTCTTCTTCTTCTTCTCTTCTTCTTCTTTCTTCTTCTTCTTCTCCCCATTCTTCCTCCTACTTCTCCTCCTGATTCTAATCCTCCGCCTACTCCTTCGTCTTCTTCTCCGCAACGAGTTTTTAATGTGTGCGTAAGATGTTCTGTGTGCTTTTGCACATCCTCAGTTTATAGTCTTATCTGAAGGGCTTTGACATTCAGTTCAATTTTCTTGTCAAACTGGGAAGAAAGAGCAAGGCTGGGAATCAAACCCAGAACCTCACTGTTCACTAGTTAGGCTGTTGAACGTATTAACCGTCCTGCCACTTTCCTTCTTAGTTGTCTTTTATCTTCGATGTTGTTGTCACAGTTTAAAGGATTTGTATCAGTTTTGTTTTTCAAAGATGGAGTTTTGCTGCACACACCAAAGAGAGAGAGAGAGAGAGAGAGAGAGAGAGAGAGAGAGAGAGAGAGAGAGAGAGAGAGAGAGAGAGAGAGAGAGAGAGAGAGAGAGAGAGAGCTAAGAAAAGAAAAGCAAACATGTCAGCCATGAGTCACTTGCATCCTGTTGGAGAGAGAAACGGGATTGGTTATCGCCCTGTTATCGGCTATTTCATTTATCTCCCAGGGTGCAGATTGTTCCAGTTGTGCTCTCTCTGGGTCACAGATAACCTATTTCAAACTATCGTAGTCTTGCGTGTGCAGGCAAAGACACACAAAGGTTTGGTCTCACGTACCCACATTTTCTGGAATGCAAACAGGCCCATACACACTATCAGGCATATACACGTGCACACATATATTCTCTCTGTCTCTGTCTCTGTCTCTCTGTCTCTCTGTCTCTCTGTCTCTGTCTTTCTGTCTGTCTGTCTGTCTGTCTGTCTGTCTGTCTGTCTGTCTGTCTGTCTGTCTGTCTGTCTGTCTGTCTGTCTGTCTGTCTCTCTCTCTCTCTCCTCTCTCTCTCTCTCTCTCTCTCCTCTCTCTCTCTCTCTCTCCTCTCTCTCTCTCTCTCTCTCTGTGGATAATTGTTTTTATTTGTCGTCTCCCCTTGTATTAAAATATTATGATTTGCATGACTTTTTGTTATTGTTGTTGTTGATAGGTCCTACCTCAAGTTTTTGATGTTTTGTTCTTGTTTTTTTTTCTGCTTTAACTTTGCTGTTTGCTTTTGTTTCTTCTTTTTTATATGAAGTATGAATGTAAAAGAAAGGATAATATTGTCACCTGATATGATTGTTTGACTTGTATCATTCTTCTTTTTTCTATGACTAAAAATTTTTTTTTTAAAGAAAACAACAACAACAAAAAACCTACCACTACATGTGCGCCTGCGGATATGTGCTTATAAATATAAGTGTGAGTAAGTGTGTGTGTGTGTGTGTGTGTGCGTGTGTGTGTGTGTGTGTGTGTGTGTGTGTGTTGTGTGTGTGTGTGTGTGTGTGTGTGTGGTGTGTGTGTGTGTGCATTTGTGTGTGTGTGTGTGTGTGTGTGTGGTGTGTGTGTGTGTGTGTGTGTGTGTGTGTGTGTGTGTGATTTGTATGTGCATTTGCCTGCGAGGGTGCATGCAAGAGTGAGTTGCGTATATGTAGTATGTATGTATGTATGTATGTATGTATGTATGTATGTATGTATGTATGTATGTATGTATGTATGTATGTATGTATGTATGTATGTGTGTGTGTGTGTGTGTAACCTACGTGTAGGAGTGAGTTTTACGTGTATTATTATCATACTATTATCACTATTGTTGATATTATTCTTATTGTCATCATTATAATCATTGTATTATTTTTAGTTCCTTCTGAGTTCATTTTGTTGTTATGAGTTGTAACAATGTTGTAGCTAAGTATTTTTGGGTGGACTTTTTTTGGTTGCTAAGTTGTTTATTTCATTATGTTTCTTTGGTTGCTCTTTATCTATTAACGCTTCTCTTTTTCTTTTATAATCAAAATCATTTTATTGTGGCTTCTGATTTTCGTCTTCTGAAAGTGTGCATTTTTATTATCTTATTATGTAAAATGTCCTTATTCCTTTATGTTGTTTGGTACTGCATATAGTTTTACTGTTTAGTATCTTTTTATCTTGATGTTTTCCCTGAAAAGGGCGGGGACTGGATGTAAAAAAGCACATGAGTGCTTATCTATTATCCTCAAATAAAAGAATTTTGCCTTGCCTTGTGACATATGCTGTGGAATTCTCTTCCTGGTTCAGTTAAACAGCTCCAATCATTAACAACCTTAAAAAATCACCTTTCGAATCCACTGGATGCATCAGTAGTAACTAACCACACCTCATCCTGTTGGAAAACCTCTCTCTCTCTCTCTCTCTCTCTCTCTCTCTTCTCTCTCTCTCTCTCTCTCTCCTCTCTCTCTCTCTCTCTCTCTCTCTCTCTCTCTCTCTCCTCTCTCTCTCTCTCTCCTCTATCTATCTCTCTCTCTCTCTCTCCTACGTCTCAGCTATTGTCTAAACATGTTTATCCTCCATATTGAGAAATGTTTGTTTTTTTCATATTTTGTACTCTATATTTTGATAATCACGTGTGTCAATTTTTTGGGTTTAAATTTTTCATTAATGATGTTTTTAAGAAAGCTGAATAACTAAGTTAGTCATGGTTATGATAGGATCATGTACATAATTTTATGACTCTTATCATAGGGTTGATTTATGTATTAGAGTATATGTTTTAAATATGTGCCTTATAGTGGATAGATTACTCTTATGCTTCGTTATACGATTTTATTTAGGATTCAAGGCATATGATTATTTCCCTTAGATTCAAGTTATTGGTGACATGCACGAAAACCTGTAAAATGTGTGTGTGTGTGTGTGTGTGTGTGTGTGTGTGTGTGTGTGTGTGTGTGTGTGTGTGTGTGTGTGTGTGTGTGTGTGTGTGAATCGCTACCCAATTTATCAAAATGTTATATTTTATATGACTTATTTTGTTGATAGATGGTGATGGATTGATGTTTTCAATCATTTACCTCATCAAATTTTCATGTTTGCTCTTTTTTTTTTCTTTTTTCTTTTCTTTCAAATCAAAATCATCATCAATTCTTACTTTTTTTTCGTTTCTGAATGTGTGCCTTTTTATATCATTAACTTATCGTTGTATCTCTGTCCTATTTTTGCATGCTGTTTGATACTTGGTATGGTTTCTTGCTCTTGCTCTGGGTATTTGGATCATTATCATTACTGTTGTGTAGTTAGAGGTTTATTTTTTATCTTGATGTTATCCCTGAAAAGGGCGGGGACTGGATGTAAAAAGGCAGACGAGTGCT
>CM060340.1:41955486-41960486 GCA_030674155.1 Stramonita haemastoma
GTCCTAACGAATATTCTCCAGAAGTTTAACTGAAAAGATTATGTGCTGTGTCCTAACAAATATCCTTCAGGAGTTTACCTAGATAGATTAAGTGCTGTGTCCTGTCAAATGCTCCAGAAGTTTACCTGAAGTGCTGCTTCCTAATCAATATCCTCCAGAACTTTGCCTGAATAGATTAAGTGCTGTGTCCCATCAAATCCTCCAGAAGTTGACCTAAATAGATTAAGTGCTGTGAATAGATTAAGTGATGTGTCCTATCGACTTCTCAAGGAGTTAAGGGAAAAGCTAAGTATCTGTCGTAAACCCAGTGTCTCACCCGTGTAAAGAGCTCTTCAGCTGATCAGTATGTAGCAAAGTGGATTTCTTGCCGATTTTAGTGTAGCATTTAAGGAATTTAGAGTAACCAGAGGCATTTTTCTCTTTTTTATACTAGTTTATATCACAGCAGATTTCTCTGTGAAATTCGGGCTGCTCTCCCTGGGGAGAGCGCGTCGCCACAAGTGCAGCGTCACCCATTATTTTTTTTCCCTGTCTGTAAATGTATTATGTTTCCCTATTTGATGAAAACTGAAAGTCCTGTCAAAGCAACAGCGCTTGAAAAAGTTGTTTACGTCGATTAAGAACTGTACATGCTGCTAAAGGTTTTTTTTCTTAGGTTGCAGGAAAAAAGAAAGAAAAAGGGATGCAAATGGAGGTGTCTGTCTGTAGAGACAATGGGCTTATGTCAAGCGTCATGAAGTCAGATCATTGGACGTGACCGGCAATATCCACATGTTTTCGTGTCCAGAGAAAACGCTAACCACTGTTTCGGAAAAAAAAAAGGGTTCAAAGCATTTAACTTTTTCGTTGAAGGTAAAACTTTATTTATTTCCCTCCCCCATTAACATATTTGCCCGTGACGTCACAGTCCTGTAACCTGACCTCAGGAGGATTGAACATATACTGTCCCAACAACTTCTCCGGGAGTTAAAAGAGGTCAGATGAGGCTTAATGTGTATAAGCTGCATGGTTTCAACCCAAGCTTTAAAAAAATGCTAAAGATGTCCCATGAACCTATCTGGTTGTAAGGGAGCGAGATGTCAAATATCTCAGCTTCTCTAGGGGCCAGCATGTTGTGGGCGGCGCCCATCTCCTCTCCCTCGCTGCTTTACCGTCTCTGACCCTGAAGGGGCAGGTACTCATTTACATGTGGGTGAACTGGGGGACTGTACTAAAGCCAAGGCGCGCAAATGATTCACCCATCCAATGGTAACAATGCTCGATGCTGCTTAACCTTAGCTTGCGGAAGGCAAGCGCTCTATCACTGAGCTATCCCGACCTGAGGTTTATCCTTCACAGATAGTAACAGAACTGATAATTATGACTTCTGTGGCTGCGGGTTTATAAACATCAAAACTAAAGTAGACTGGCATGACACAGGGAATAGAGAGAGAGAGAGAGAAAGAGAGAGAGGAGAGAGAGAGAGAGGAGAGAGAGAGAGAGAGAGAGAGAGAGAGAGAGAGAGAGAGACGAGAGAGAGAGGGAGAGAGAGAGAGAGAGAGAGAGAGTATGTGTCTGTCTGTCTGTCTGTCTGTCTTCCGTCTGTCTGTCTATCCGTCTGTCTGCTGTCTGTCGTCCTGTCTGCCTGTCTGCACTGTCTCTCTGTCTGCCTGTCTGTCTGCCTATCTGTCTGCCTGTCTGCTGCCTATCTGTCTGTCTGCCTATCTGTCTGCCTATCTGTCTGCCTGCCTGTCTGCCTGTCTGTCTGTCTGCCTTCTGTCTGCCTTCTGCCTGCTGTCTGCCTGTTTGCCTGCTCTTAACTTCTGTCTCGGTTTTTTCGCCTGTTATCAGTACTGTCCCCAAGTCCTGTACACTCTGGGTTGTGTTTGCTGTTCCTGTCTGCTTGTCTGCTGTGTTCTGTCTGTCTGCCTTGTATGCCTGTCTGTCTGCATGTCTGTCTGTGTGTCTGTCTGCCTGTCTGCCTGCTGCCTGCCTGCCTGCTCTGCCGCTGCCTGTCTGTGCTGTATGTCTGTCTGCCTGCCTGTCTATCTGCCTGCTGCCCGTCTGCCTGTCTGTCTGTTGTCCTGCCTGCCTGTCTGTCTGTCTGTCTGTCTTGTCTGCCTGCTCTGTGTCTTCTCTGCCTGTCTGCTGTCTTTCTGTCTGCCTGTCTGCTGCTGTCTCTTAACTTCTCGTCTCCAGTGTTTTTCACCTACTGTATGCAGGTATACAGTTGTCCCCAAGTGACTCGACGGTAAACTCTGGTGTGTGTTATCAGCTAGTTCCGGGAATCTATCGAAACAATGTTCGCAAGAATTATTAAACACTTGACTCTTTTTATTTGTTTTTGGAGAAGAAAAAAGAGCAAGAGAGAGAGAGAGAGAGAGAGAGAGAGAGAGAGAGAGAGAGAGAGAGAGAGAGAGAGAGAGAGAGAGAGAGAGAAGAGAGAAAGAGAGAGAGAGAGGATATAATGAATGAATGAATGAATAATGAATGATGAAATGAATAATGAATGAATGAACCTTTATTTTTGTGTGTTATCAGCTGGTTCCGTGATCTATCAAGACAATATCTACAAGAGTTTATAAACACTTGACTCTTGAGAGAGAGGGGAGAGAGGAGAAAAGAAAGAAAGAAAGAAGAGAGAGAGAGAGAGAGAGAGAGAGAGAGAAGAGAGAGAGAGGAGAGAGAGAGAGAAGAGAGAGAGAAGAGAAGAAGAGAGAGAGAAGAGAAAGAGAGCAGAGACGAGAGAGAAGAGAGAGAAGAAGAGGAGACAGGAAGACAGACAGACAGACAGACAGACAGACAGACAGACAGACAGACAGCAGACAGACGAAGAAGAACAGACGGACAGACAGAGAGTTTCATCGTGTTTGTCTCCTTGTCCTCTCCTCACTTCTCTGTTGTGTCTCTCTTTTCTCTCTCTCTGTCTCTCTCTGTATCTCTGTTCTCTGTATCTCTGTCTCTGTCTCTCTGTTTATGTCTCGCTCTCGTTTTGTTTTGTTTTTGGTGTTGGATTTTTTTTTTTTTTAGGGAGGGTAGTTTGCTTTTTGTGTGTGTGTTTTGAAGATTTTTTTTGTTTTTTGTTTTGCTATTCCGTATCAGGGCAAAGGCCAAATGAAAAGAAATAAATAAATACAAGCTTAGGCCTACTCTGGTTGAAAAATCTCTTCTCTCTCTCTCTCTCTCTCTCTCTCTCTCTCTCTCTCTCTCTCTCTCTCTCTCTCTCTCTCTCTCTCTCTCTCTCTCTCTCTCTCTCTCTCTCTCTCTCTTTTCTGTGTCTGTCTGTCTGTCTGTCTGTCTGTCTGTCTGTCTGTCGTCCGTCGTCGTCCGTCGTCCTCTCTCTCTCTCTCTCTCTCTCTCTCTCTCTCTCTCTCTCTCTCTCTTCCTCTCTCTCTCTCTCTCTCTCTCTCTCTCTCTCTCTTCTCTTTTATATCATTACCTTATTATTGTATCTCTGTCCTATTTTTTGCATGCTGTTTGATACTTGGAATGGTTTCTTGCTCCTGTTCTTGGTATTTGGATCATTATTATTGCTGTTGTGCAGTTAGAGATTTATTTTTATCTTGATGTTATCCCTGAAAAAGGCGGGGACTGGATGTAAAAAAGCACACGAGTGCTTATCTATTATCCTCGAATAAAAGAATTTGCCTTGCCTTGTCTCTCTCTCTTGTATTCGACTAGTAGCCCATACGAAATTCTCTCTGGAATCCGAAATTTTGAGCAAAAAAGCCAACACATCAAGAACAACTTTCAAGCCGAATCAAATCAGTGTTGTTAACTGTATGGTCAGCTACAAGTGCTAAAGCAGACTGTACATTCACACGAGTCGCGCTTTACAGCAATTTACATAGCTGTTCCAGCAGAGCGAAATGCTTTGACATCGTTTAGCTCGTTTGCCAAGGATAGGTAACTCTGCAAATAAGCAACCGTTTCGTGAATAATCGCTCTTGACCTGACGCAGACGACAGTTGACTTGGGTCGACAACACAAGCCTGACTGTGCATACTGGTTTGAATTTGTTGTGTAAACCTGAACAAATAAGCACCTTAGACGTTGGTATTTTCCCTCGAGGGCTTGGAGGGGTTTTGGTCGTTGTTTTTTTTATAGTCTTGCTTTGCATAACTTGCTTGTTATTGATAACAGAGAGAGGAGACAGGATGGTTAAGTCATCACAGTTTCTATTTCTGCGCCCCCCCCCCCCCTTCTACTCTTTATTCGGCCTGTATCGCTCAAAACGGATTCGTTGTGATATATAACATTAATATAATGATAACATAATGATAATAATGATAGTGATGATGATACTGCTACTACTATTAATTTTCTACTACTACTACTACTACTACTACTACTTACTACTACTACTACTACTACTACTACTACTACTACTACTACTACTACTACTACGACTACTACTACTACTATTAATGATAATAATAATGTATAGAATTTATATAGTGCGGAATCATGTAAAGCAACCAATCAAAATACAGTTGTGAGATGGCTTTTAAGTTGATTCTACCATTACAAACTATGGTATATTCAACTCCTTTTTATTGCACTACGCAAAACGGACTTAACAGTTGAGTTTGTTATAGGCTAATCATAGTGTGCGACGCATTTTGCGTCTGTAAAGAGTCTACCCAACAAGTTTTTCATCTGTAATTAAGAGAGATCAATAAACTCTGAAATAGTGTTTCATAATAGGCCATTGGTTAAAATATGAAAGAAGTTGCTCAACAAATCAGTGTTGATGATTTATGAAATATGGAAAGAATAAGTTGCTCATACCCATATGCATTGTAGTTGTCCAACACGACTATCTAAGGGAACGATAATAAACGGGGATATAGAACGTAAACTACCATAGTCAAACACTACAAACTATAAAAACAATTTAAAACCAATGTACAAAACAAACTGTTGGAAAAATAAGCAAAACACACAACATAAAAAGAAACAAAGACAAGCAAAACTATATTTACAAACAAAGTGTTGTATGTTGTTTATTTGTGATGTGT
>CM060340.1:41967986-41972986 GCA_030674155.1 Stramonita haemastoma
ATATATATATATATATATATATATATATATTTGGGGTAAGACTGATTACCAAGTTTTCCAACCTAATTCTGTCTGTCTGTCTGTCTGTCTGTCTGTCTGTCTGTCTGTCTCTCTACATATACATACATACATACATACATACATACATACATACATACATACATACATACATAACATACGTACAAGTACATACGTACATACGTACATATACATACATACATACATACATAACATACAACTACATACATACATACATACATACATACATACATACATACATACATACATACATACATACATACATACTTGTGTCTGTTTTTTTCTCCCTTTTCTCCATTAAAAAACCCATTGCTTTTCTTGGATCTTTATTGTAAAAGAGGGCTGGATATAATCATAAATAATACACCCCCCCCCCCGCCCCCAATAGTCATGTTTACTACATCATCATGTTGAAACAGATTAATTCCATTCAATTTAATTCTCACTTCACAAAACCTTTTCAGGTGTGCTGTTTGTTCTTGTTTTCCTTGGCCAGGTGTTTACCATGCCGGAATACCTCAGAAAGCGGTTCGGGGGGCAGAGGATTCGAATCTACCTGTCCGTCCTGGCCCTTCTGCTCTACGTCTTCACCAAGATTTCCGTGAGTGCCCCTCCCACCCCTATCCCCCTCTTTGGATTTGTCCGTTTTTTGATTTTCTGCGTTGACTTCTATTTTAATGTCATAATGCATGTGTAGAGATTTCACCATGGCTTGATGACGTGAGAGGGTGGATTGTCATAATTCGTTTGTTCTTTCCTTCCTTTCTTCCTTGCTTCCTTCCTTCCTTCTTTTTTTCCTTCTTTCTTTTTTTCCTTCCATCCTTCCTTGGTCGGTTGGCGGAATGGTTGGCTGGTTAGCAGGCTGGGTTGGTTGGTTGGTTGGTTGGTGTTGGTTGATTCATTAGCTGATTTAACTGTCAGTTTGTTGGGTCACGTCAGTCAGTGAATTGTCACCTACCTTGTTGGCTGGTTGGTTGGTTGATTTTTGTCAGTTGGTTAATTTTAAAGTCAGCTGATGGGATCAGTTACTGTATAATCACCAGCTTTATTCATTTGTTTTGGGGGTTTTATTGTTGTTTTCATTGGTTTGTGTTTCCTTCTCTTCCATTCATTCTTTATCTTTCTTCCACCATTTTCTAGCTGTTGCGTACGTGTCTTAATTAGCCAAACCTAGCCATTGACAGCAGTGTTTAATTCACTTTTCTCCTAGTACTTTGCTTTTGTACGCCAACATCGAAGTGGTCTTTTCTGTCATATCTCTGCAGACTGACTGACTGTCTGACTGGCTGGATCTTTTATTCATTCCTTGATTCAATGATTCCTTTACAACCCAACCACTCATCGATCGATCGATTGATTGATCGGTCAGGCAGGCAGGCAGGCAGGCAGGCAGGCAGGCAGGCAGGCAGGCAGGCAGGCAGGCAGGCAGGCAGGCAGGCAGGCAGGCAGTCAATTTGCTCATTGATTGAGCGTGTGAAGGAATGAGTGAGTGAATGAGTGGGTGAGTGAGTGAGTGGGTGAGTGAGTGAGTGAGTGAGAGTGGGTGAGTGAGTTGGTGAGCAATTGAGTGGGTGAGTGAGTGGGGGAATGAATGATTGATTGCTAGTTGATTGACTGACTGGTTAATGATTGATTGACTGACTGACTGATTGATTGATTGATTGGTCAATTGATGGATTGATATGATTGATTGATCGATTGATTGACTGACTGACTGATTGGTTGACTGACTGGCTTATTGATTGACAGACTGATTGATTGATTGACTGACTGATTGATTGATTGACTGACTGATTGATTGATTGGTCGATTGACAGATTGACTGACTGACTGATTGGTTGACTGACTGGCTTATTGATTGACAGACTGATTGATTGATTGACTGACTGATTGATTGATCGGTCAAATTGACAGATTGACTGACTGATGGATTGACTGATTTCAGGCTGACCTGTATTCTGGCGCCATCTTCCTGACGCAGGCGTTGCCTGAACTGAACCTGTACGTGGCTGTCATCATTCTGCTGGCTGTGGCCGCCATCTTCACCATTGGGGGTACACTCATACACCAGCAGCCACGCCCTCCTCACTTTCACCGCTATCATCATCGTTCTCATTATCGTTGTCATTGTAGTCATCATGATAGCTGTCATTATCATCATCATTATCGTTATCATTATAATCATTGTTATTGTTATGGATATCGTCAGAATTATCGTTATCATTATCGCCATCATTATCGTCATTATTATCGTTATCATCTTTATTATCGTCATTATTCTCGTCATCGTTATTATTATTGTCATCATTGTCGTTATCATTATCGTCATCATTATCGTCATCATTTTTGTTATCGTCAATATTACCATCATCATTATCGTTATCGTTATGATTATCGTCTTCATCATCGTTATGATTATCATGATCGCCATCATTATCACTATCATTATCGTCAGCATTACCGTCATCATTAACGTCATTATCATCACAATCGTTATCGTCAGCATTATTATCTGCATTATCGTCATCATTATCATCATCATAATCGCCAGCATTACCGTCGTTATTTAGTCATGATTATCGTCATCGTCATCATTATGTTCATTATCACCAATATAATCGTTATCATTATTGTCATCATATCGTCATCATTATCGACATCATTATTGCTATTGTTATCACTATCATCGTCATCATTTTCATAGTTATAGTTGTCATTATCGTCATGATTAGCATCATTGTTATCGTCATCATCATCGTCATCATTATCGCTATCAGTATTGTCATCATTTGTATGCTCATACAGGAGGGTTGCGCACTGTATAACATATCTGTGTGTGTGTGTGTGTGTGTGTGTGTGTGTGTGTGTGTGTGTGTGTGTGTGTGTGTGTGTATGTGTGTGTGTTTATGAATGTGTGTATGAGTGTGTGTGTATGAGTATGTGTGTGTACGGGTGTGTGTGTGTGTGGGTGTGTGTGCGCGGGGTGTGTGTGTGTGTGTGTGTGTGTGGCGGGGTGTGTGTGTGTGTGTGTGTGTGTGTGTGTGTGTGTGTGTGTGTGTGTGTGTGTGTGTGTTTGCCCACACAGGAGGGTTAACGGCGGTGATATGGACAGATTCTATCCAAACTGTCATCATGGTGGTCGGCGCTTTCATCCTTATGATCATGAGTTCGTCATCTTGGCTGTCTGTCTGTTTGTCTGTCTGCCTGTGTCTTGATACCCCAGCTCCCCTCCTTCCCCCCTCTCTCTCCCAATCTCTATCTCTCTCACAAACACACTCTCTCTTTCTCTCTCTTTATCTCTCTCGCTCACTATCTCACTCTCTCTCTCTCTTGCACACACTCTTTCTCTCTCTTTATCTCTATCTCTCTCTTACTCTATCTCATTCTCTCTCTCTCTCTCTCTCTCTCTCTCTCTCTCTCTCTCTCTCTCTCTCTCTCTCTCTCTCTCTCTCTCTCTCTCTCTCTCTCTCTCTCTCTCTCTTCTCTCTCTCTCTCTCTCTCTCTTCTCTCTCTCTCTCTCTCTCTCTCTCTCTTCCTGAATGATATTTCAGGATTTTTTTTAATTGATAATTTCGATATCTTTAAATTTCATAGTATATTCCTTTTAAGAGCGGGGACTGAATTGTAAAAACAGCACAAAAAGCACACATCGATGTTGATCTATTATCTTTAAAATAAAGAATTTTGCCTTGTCGTGCCTTCCTAACCACTATCTCTGTCTCTCACACACACTTACACACACACACACACACACATACACACACACACACACAAATACACACACACAAACACACACACACAACAACACACACACCACACACAACACACACACACACACACACACACACACACACACACACACACACACACAACACACACACACACAACACACACACACACACACACACACACAACACACACACACACACACACACAAACACAAATACACACACACACATACTCATATACATATACATCAGAAACAAACATTTATCATTTAACGATTATAATTTCTAACATTATGATAGCTTTAAGACCAAAAAACAACCCCAAGGGTTTTGCTTAAATCCATAAACCAATCTGAAAACAAAGATTTAACATTTACATTATTTTATTCTTTTATATCGAGGATAACAGAATAAACACTCATGTGCTTTTTTTCATCCAGTCCCGTGTATATGCAGTTTTGTAAATCGTGTCAATGTTCCCACGGCACACAATGGCCTATCTACAATGCGGAACAGGATTTAACGTGTGCGCAAGAGCTGGTGCTTCGCATAGGCTCGATTAGCATCGAAACTTTGGGCAGAGTGGAGTCAGTACTGATGTTAACTCCAGGAGAAAAATCCCTCGCCGGGAATCGAACTCCGGTCAACAAATTGCCAGCGCAATGTTCCTATTCCTATCGTGATTCGTTGTCTCACCCTAGGTTTCGTCAAGGTAGGGGGCTACGAAACCTTGCAGAAGAAATTTTTCGAGGCTTACCCCAACACCACAATAGTCAACTGGGGAAACAGCAACTACTCCTACGCCAAGTGCGGAATCCCGCCAGACAACTCCTGGCATCTTATGCGATCTGCTGACGACGGTGGTCTCCCCTGGCCCGGAGTCATTTTTGGCTTGACGATTTCCTCTGTGTGGTACTGGTGCTCCGATCAGGTAAGGAAGTTTGCTGCGTGGTGCGTGGTGTGTTGTGTGTGTGTGTGTGTGTGTGTGTGTGTGTGTGTGTGTGTGTGTGTGTGTGTTGTGTGTGTGTGCGCGCGCGCGCGTAGGTGGCGTGCAGGCGTATGAGTGCATGCATGTAGTAGGGAGGTAGTAGCTTTGGTGGTAGTGTTGGGAGTGGCTGTTTCGAGGTATTTCATGAAGGAACTTTCTAGCTTCAAACCTAATAATAATAAATTATTTTCCGGGTGTGCCCTCCACCCTACAGGTATCGTGCAAAGAGCCCTGGCCGCCAAGAA
>CM060340.1:41977986-41990486 GCA_030674155.1 Stramonita haemastoma
TCCTCATGACTCTCGCCATCTTCCTCTGGGGATTTTTCGCTTAGAACCTACCCTGTTAGGAGTGACCCCCCTGGGAAGTTTAAAAAAAAATTACGTGTAGACTATGTTTTGGAGGGGTATTGAAGGGGTAGATGATAGGTAGAGCTGAGCACTGTATCCAATTTTTTTTGTAAAAATGTGGAATGAGGTTGAAAAGAATTTGAGTGTATGTGGAACGATAATTATGCAGATCAAATTTAAGGTAAGATAAGAGAACGTACAATTTCTGTATTTCAAGTTCCTGGTAATTAAAAAAAAGCATATTGTAAGGCCCTTAGAGCATGGAAAAGATAATAGAGAGCATGGAAAAGATAAAGTGCTCTACGTGTATTCATTAGCATTACTATGAACATTACTGTTACCTTGGTCTTCGGAGGCTGAAGGCTGCCAGTAGTAACACTGTTACCATCATCATTATTTCATCAGGTCAGCCCTGAAAATGAAGTCCGCTATCTTCATCAGCGAATAATTACCACATAATTAAAGAAGTCTACATTATGGATGGGGGAATATGTATAAATCTGATATTATCTGATAACAATGGAGTTCTTACATGATAATATAAGAACGCATGACTTTTGCAGCTGATACTATGAATTACTGACAGCCATGTAAAACTTCTTGTTACCTTCACTTCTTGAGCATTGGTGCTTCTTTTACGAATATCCAATTATCTACTTTGTTACAAAAACAGCGAGAATGGGGCAAACAAACAAAAGCTGATGGACTGAGAAGGGATTACAATACTGCACGCTTCTGGCACATTTAGTATCCACGCGATTGGTCAGCCTCAGTTTGTATTTTAAGATTTCTTATTTCTGTACGCAACAAATATTCTCAACGTGTTTCAATGAATTCACGATACTTGTTACTTTACAATTATTTCCATTAGACGACATATTTAGATTGGGATAATTGAATTTTCTAGGGCCAGACCGACATTCGTACTTAATGCTCAAGTATACATAATCATTGTTTCTATGCCTTTTTGCTTTTGTACGATATTTGCTATTGCCTTCCGCCTCCCTCACCACAACGCCCCCCCCCCCCCTCCGAAAAAAAATATCAAAGCTGAAAAAGCCCTAAGGCATATTCATTTTTGTCTTTGATTTTGGTCATTTTGTTTGGTTTCAGTTTTTTTTTGAGGGGGGGGGAGAGAATGAAAAATAATCGAGGGGGGCGGGGGGGGGGGGGGGGGGGCAGGAGGGTAATCTATATCGTAGAAATTGTTCAATCACATTGATTTTAGCAACAATGTATGTTGCCAAGAATTTTTTGTTGCCAACATGTTGTTGTTCATTTCAGAATGAGAAAAACAGGCCTGTAACAAATGGTTGTTGTTGTTGTTGTTGTTGTGTTTTCTTTCCAATGATATGACAATCAGAGTTTTGTAACAAAGACTGCTATTTTTGTTGACTTGCAGCATCAAGATAATTGTTATCAGTGGATGTACAATGGTATTCTTAAAGACGATAATTATGACAATCAGAGTTTGTAGCAAATGAAAGACAGCTATAACTATGTACATGATGTTTAAGATGATTTTTACACAATTTGTTGTACAAGTTTCCGCTATGTCTCGGTTGTGTTTGTTTTGTTCTTTCTTTGGATTGTGTTTGTCGTGTGTGTTTTAAGGATGAAGTGGTACATCGGGTATATGATTTGATTGATGATTAATGTGATTCTTGTTAAGCTTAAAGGCTTCTCTCTCACTTTGTGTTGATGTTATCCTTGATAAGCGCGGGGACTGGATGTAAAAAAAACAGCATATGAGCGCTTATTTATTAGCCTAGCCTCGAAATAAAACAATGTGACTTGAATTGCCTTCACACACACACACACACACACACACACACACACACACACACACACACACACACACACACACACACACACACACACACACACACACAACACACACACACACACACACACACATGCTCTCTCTCTCTCTGTCTCTCACTCACTCTCTGTCTCTCACTCTCTGTCTTTCACTCTCTGTCTCTATCTCTCTCCCCACCTGTCTCTCTCTTTCGATGATTGTCTGTTGATTTGAATGTTACTTTGTTATCATTAATTTCAAATTAATGAGGGTACGATTGTATTTAAATGTTAGTGTTTTGTTGTTGTTGTTTTTTTCTAACAGACAACCTTTATACTGATGGCATTTATTGTACCCTGTGTACACACCTAACCAGTCATTCTGTTGCTGCTGTGTTTGCTTGATGTGTAGAAACACTTTAGCAGTAAACCCTAAGGCAGAATTGGAGTGCTGTTGTCTTTGTCTGTTTCGCTGTTTGTGTGCATCCTTACGTGCTTATGCAACACTGTCTGTCTGTCAGTCTGTCTATCGATCTGTCTGTCTGTCTGTCTGTCTGTCTGTCTGTCTGTCTGTCTTCTCTGTCTTCTGTCTGTCTGTCTGTCTGTCTGTCTGTCTCTGTTTTGTCTCTGTCTCTCTGTCTCTCTTCTCTGCTCTGTCTCTGTCTCTTCTCTCTCTCTCTCTCTCTCTCTTTTCTCTCTCTCTCTCTCTCTCTCTCTCTCTCTCTCTCGGGTGGGGAAGAAAGTGTGTGTGTGTGTGTGTGTGTGTGTGTGTGTGTGTGTGTGTGTGTGTTTGTGTGTGTGTGTGTGTGTGTTGTGATATCTTTCTTCACAAATGTTGATGATGTGAGCCTACGAATGCATTCTCTCATGCTCTTCTGTCTATCTGTTTGTCTGTCTGTCTGTCTATCTCTCTCGTGGAAGAAAGTGTGTGTGTGTGTGTGTGTGTGTGTGTGTGTGTTGTGTGTGTGTGTGTGTGTGTGTGTGTGTGTGTAGTGTGTCTTTCTTCACATATGTTGATGATGTGTGCCTACGAATGCATTCTCTCATGCTCTTGGGTGTGAGTGTGGGATGAGTGATAGATAGCTCTTGAAAATGTTTTAAAGCCATATTTGCATGCGAAGCCAAGTTTTGCTCTGTTGGCTTAATTTGACGATTTTTTTTCTCAAAACAAGAAGTTTTAGACAAGGAAAATGTAGGCCTACATGATCCAACGAGTATGACGCATCTGTTTTATTGCGTCTTTGCATGCATGTGCGTAAGCGTGTATGTTGACTCTCGGAAATATACGTTGGTTGGTGTGGGCGTACAGAGAGAACGTCTGTATGCAAGAGCAAGATCTGTGTATAATATAATATAAAAAAATACTGATAATAGTGCCACTGTTCTCGCCTCTGTGTCTCCATCCCACCAAATGATTTATGTTCGCACGTGAAAGGTGATGGACGAGAGGGGGCCACGAGTGACTTCCCTTCTTTGTATTCTCCACGGCACGACTTGGTGACATAATGTTTAAACAATGGGACAGTTGTCTTTCATTTGAACTTCTGTTCTGTTTTTTTGACGTGGTTCTATGTTTTTTGGTTTCTTTTTATTCATTGACTTTTTTTCTTTCTATCTTGTGTATTTTTTTCACGTCTTCCTTTTTTTTTTCTTCTCTCCTCTCTCTCTTCCTCCTCTCCTTCTCTCCTCTTCTTCTTCTTCTTCTTCTTCTTCTTCTTCTTCTTCTTCTTCTTCTTCTTCTTCTTCTTCTTCTTCTTTGCAATTCTCGTTTGCAAATCTTCTTCGCAATTCCTCCTATTCTATAACCCTTGGAAAATAAAGATATTTATTCATTCATCTGTTCATTCGTTCATAGATCATTCATTCATTCATTCATTCATTCATTCATTCATTCATTCATTCATAGATCATTCATTCATTGATCATTCATTCATAGTTCATTCATTCACTCATTCATTCATTGATTTGTCTCATTCATTCATCCATTCATTTATTCATGTATTGTTGTTATTCTACCCTTAAACGCTAGATAAATGATACATGGTCTAGAGGTAAGGCACTGCCTAGAAAGCGAGAAGTACAGGCTTGATCCCTTTTTGTACCGGTAATTTTCTCCCATCGACTTGACCTTGAGAAGTGGCCTGGGTGCTAGTCTTTAGGATGAGACCACGAGCCGATGTCTCGTGTGCAACTTCGTATTCAGCGTACATACAAGAATCCAGGACAATGCAAAATCTGTCCCTGGTAAAACTGTAGAAAAAAACACGACAAAAAGCGGGCGCTGGTCTTGTGGCAAAACCGCTATCTTCGATCAGAGCAGATTGAATTTTCTGTATAAAAATCTGTGTGGCTGGAGGTAGCCAATGATATACAGTCGATGGAAGTTGTTGTGAATTGTTGATAACAAAAAAACAAGCTCGCCAGAGCACAGCTTGCTGTCACAAGACAAGGCTTTTCGTGTTCTTCCTAGTTGTTGTCAACTGTTGATAAGGAAAACAAGCTCGCAAGAGCAAAGCTTGCTGACACAGGACAAGAATTTTATTGTCTTCCTGGTCCGGATGACATGATGTGAATTCAGAATTGTCGTAATACTACAATGTTTTTAAAACTGTTTCTAATACTAACACACACACTTACACGCACACACACTTAACACACACACATACACACACACAAACAACACACACACACGTATACATACACGCACGTACGCACGCACACACATACACACACACATAGACTCGCACACACACTCACACACATACGCACACACACTCGCGCACGCGCACGCACCACACACATACAAAGCAAGGCACACACAACCACAAAACACACACATGAAAACTAATTAAGTGTAGACAAAACACACGAATAACACACAACAACACACACACACACACACACACACACACACACCACAACACACACACACACACACAACACACACACACACACACACACACCACACACACACACACACACACAAAGCACACGCACTGAGAGAATACTGAACACTGAAATTGTTTAACATACTTCGGCCTTAGGTCAGAGAGAGAACTCAAACCGACTCGAACTCGAAATGTTTATTGATAGTAAATGGATAAGCACAAAGCTTCTTTACACCATGCTCTCACAAAAAGAAAAAAAATCGGGAAAAGGAAATGAAAGAAAACCACACACACCACACACACACCACACACACACACACACACACACACACACACACACACACACACACACACACATCACAGACAACACACACAAAACCCAAACACACACAAAACACACACACTGCAACATGCACATGTAATACACATGCACAAAAACCCAAGTAAGCAGCATATGCAAACAATAATGATCAACACTTTCAAATACATTCAAATGAATAAACAAAATGAGCATCTTAATGAAATACTACTAATAACAATTAGATGAAAATCAGAGACAAAATAGAGAGAGAGTCAGAGGGGGAGAGACAAGCAGACAGACAGAGAGACAGAAACAGAGAGAGAGAGAGAGGGGGGGGGGGGGGAGAGGGGGACAAACACAGACAGACAAGACCAAGACAAATGGAATATTCAGTAGGGAATGAAATATCACAAAGTGTTGGGTTGGGGTTGGGGTTGTTTTTGTTGTGTTTTTTTTTGGTACCATGCCCTATTCACCCCTCCCCCCTTCCTCCTTCTTCCCATTTTCCCATCAAAATACTTATAGAGGACAACCAAAAACAAAGCAAACAAAATAGCAACAACAAAAAACACAAAAAAACTAGACAATACAAGTATGACACGAGCAATTGAATGTAAGAAAAATCCAAACACACTCAAACTCTTTCCTTCTATGTTCCCCACCTTCCCTCACTGAGTCTTTGACTTGCCCGCCCATTCATCACTTCTTTACAAGATTTCCCAAGGACAAAATAATCATGCATATCAAACGAAAATGAGCAAAAAGCATACACACATATACACATGCACCTCCGCACGCACGCACGCACACACATACACCCCCGCGCTCACACACACACATACGCGCACGCACACACACACACACATACACACAAAACAAACAAACAAACAAACATACATACACTCCTCTATTATCAACGAGAACTTGAAAAACATGCAAAAAGACAAAACACTCTCAAACACGGTTGCAAGTAAATATGTAGCACACTCGCGCACACTATAATGTTCGCAATCAATATTATAATGTTCAATAATGTATAACAGTTTTGTTTTTTTTCAGTGAAGTCACAAATGCTCTAAGAAGGAGTAGGAAGCAGTACGTTGATACATCCTCTTTCATTAAGTTCTTCACAGCTCATCTGTCGCCAGTCTCTCCATGTCTTCTGGATCATCCTTTCCTGTCAGTAATAGTACTATACGATAAGGCCAAAGACATAGTCATGTCAGACCACCTGAAACAAATATCTCTGAAAAGATGTTTTAAAACATAAAACAGTAAGTTTTTGTTTTTAATGAACAGGAATTCCATTCCATATTTTACCTCCTGAATAAATCAAAGATGACATAAAGAGATCAGTTCTTGGACGTGGGATAAACAGTGTACTTTTACCTTGAACATTATTAACAATACAAATTTTTATTCAGATAGGATTGAGCAAGATTATTCATAACTCTGTATATGAATACACCTTTGTTGAAACGACATCTTAGATGGAAGAGAAGAATATTAAGTTCCTTGTAATCTTTTATTTCTAATGGTGCCGGTTTAAGAAACATTATTTTTCAGGAACGTCTATACAAACTTTCTAATCGTTTTAAGCATTTTTTACTCGCTAAATCCCAGTATGTGGAAGCATAATCTATGTCGGGCTGTATATAAGCATGACAGAAAAGCTTGCGGGTATGTTGATCAAGCAAATGTTTTATTCTGTTGAGCTGAAAGATTTTCTGGGCTAACTTTTTAGACAAATTTGAAAGATGAATTGACCAAGATAAATTGTTATAAATATTTAAGCCAAGCAATTTGTGAGAATCCACTTCTTCTAAGTGCTTATTGCAAAATTTAAGATCTGGTAACTTCAATTTAATATTTTGTCGCTTTTGCCTTGTCGTAACTAACAGAAATGTGGACTTTTCAGGATGAAGAGCCATATGATTAAGTTTAGACCAAAGGATAAGTTTATCAATGTCTTTTTGCATTTCAAAACAAAGCGAACTTGCATCCTTATCTTTATTATGGATTGTAGTGTCATTAGCAAATAGTTCACACGTAGTGGAGATATTCAATGGAAGATCGTTTACATAAACTGAAAATAAAATGGGACCTAAAACTGATCCCTGTGGAACTCCATGATTAATTGGCATAAAAGGAGAGGCAATACAAACTTGATATACTGCTTGTTGTCTATTACACAAAAAGGACGATACAAGTTCAACTGATTCGGGACATAAGCCATACATATCTAGATTTTTAAGAGAAGATCATGATCAACTGTGTCAAATGCCTTAGTGAAGTCTACAAAAACAGCTCCTGATAACATATTGTTATTGATATTTTCATGCCATTGTTCAATAATATTTGTTAGTAGAGTATGACAGGAGTAGTTCTTTCTGAATCCACTCTGATTTTGGTGAAGCAAATCATATGTAATAAAGTGAGATTGAAGGTTGCTTTTCAGATGTTTTTCAAGGGGCTTAGACAACGTGGACAGGGTAGAAATAGGTATGTAATTTGACAGATTATTTGGGTCGCCAGATTTAAAGAGTGGTATTACTTTAGCATTTTTAAATGCTTGAGGAAAGCAGGATTTTTCTAAACAGAGATTATAGATATATGTCATACGTTCAGAAATTGTGGCTGCAGAAATCTTTAAAATTATACTGTCAATGTCATCGAAGCCCCGCGATTTTGACTGTACCACGAGAAACCCAAATTTCAACTTAGAAGTTATTTTTCGTGAATCACACATTTTTTTTAATGCGCGTAATTTGTTACATTTTGTAAAGTCTACAGGAACAACTTTTTCCCCTACTGAGGTGAAGTATTCATTGATACTTACAGCTGATAAATTACAAGAAGGTGGAAGAGATACCGATGGCTTACCTGACAGCTGGTTTATTGCTTTCCAAAGTGATTTTGGTATCCTTCTTCGATGAAATAAGATCACTAAAATATTTTTTGCAGCTCTTTTCATTGCTGTTATCTTATTTCGCTGCTTTCTGAAATTTTCATCTCTGCCTGTTGATCGTAGCAGGGAATCTTGGATTAAAATGGTTGCATTTATTTAGTTCGTTAGCCAGGGTGGTTTTTCTTTAAATCTAACGAGTTTTATTTTGGGTGGTGCGTGCTTGTCATAGACTGACAGAAAAGTTTTGTACCAAACAGCCAGAGCTTCATTTGTATCATTGTATTGATACACCTCAGATAAATTAGCTATACATAAATCAGACAGGAACTCATCAGTACAAAACGATTTATAACTCTTAAAGGAAACACATTTGTGTCGACATATGGGAATTTTGGCGCCCTTTTTGGACCAGGTTAAGCAAACAGGAAAATGATCACTAAGTCCAAACACAGGCACAGATGTTTCTATTATGTTAGTTGGGTTAGTTACATAGATGTGATAGATTAATGTTTCAGAAGACATTTTCCTTGTTGGGGTGTTAATTAATTGTGAAAGGTTATATGCTTTATATAGGTTTTTCCATTTGCTGTGAGGTTTACATAAGTCAATATTAAAATTACCTAGCAAGATTATTTCAGTTGAATGGCTCGAAACGTTATCCATCATTTGCTCAAAACGATCGAACCATTCTGTTCTTTCTTCTGGGTTTCTGTATAAAAAGCCAACCAGCATTGGTTTGGACCCTTTTAAATGAATTTCTAGCCATATACATTCAATACCATATTTATCAAAATTACTGATCTGCTTGTAGTTTATAGACTGATACACATATGCTATCAATTCTGTTTCTAATTGTACTTTTGCGTCCCTTCTAATTACATTAAATGCTGGAATAGAAACAGTGTCATTTAAAACTACATCAGACAAACGAGTTTCCGAAAAACAAAAAACATGAAAATATTTGTCAGCATTGGAAAGAACTGAAGGTATATCAGATAATTTGTTAAGCAGGTGACAAGCATTGAGATAACCTGCTTTAAAGCCAAATTTGGTCAGCTACTTTTGTGCATTAGGATGATTTGACATATTATTGCTATATTACTTTCTTGTCCAACAGAGATACACACATATACACAGACATATTAATTTATATCAGCAAAATAGACAGTTCTCAAAATGGATTCTACGTAGTAAGAGTGTGTTTGAAGATATTATCCACCGAAAGACTTATACAGATGTTAGAGACAGAAAACTCAAGGCATTGTTTTTCAGAATAAGACTAAATGCATTTGTTACAAAATTCAACAATAATGTTAAATGCTTATGTGGATAGTATATTTCAAATGCTCATGTCATACTTGATTGCCAAAATTTAAAGCCGTATTTGCCTATCATTTCTAAGACTTCTATTGAAGAAGTTCTCGATGATGTTGACCTGATGTTTGATATTGCTAAAAGTCCCATAGGGCATTTGTTATAATTAATGAAGTTTTTGTTGTTGTTTTTTTCAATTTTTTTAAAATTCGATTTTGTATTTTCAGTAGCTTGCTATGTTGTTTATTGCATTCTATGTGTTAATATTATACATTTATTCACACACAAGCAACCGCGCGCGCGCGCGCGCGCGCGCGCGCCACACACACACACACACACACACACACACACACACACACACACACACACACACACACACACACACACACACACACACACATTCCAATTTTTCCTTTTGATCGTCTGGTATCACTTAAAGTGGAAAGACGTTAAACTGAAGACTACTACTGCTACTACGTATAAATTTACAAGTTTCAATTATCATCACAGGCAGACTTTTCACAACCTCACGCATGCACAAATCCCTGAAAACAGATGAAGAGGAAAGAAAAGAAAATCAGCAATAAGGTATGTAGAATAATGACAGCAGAAAAGGAGAAGACAATGTAAGGAGAATGAATGTAATATGCAATAATAAAAAAGGAACAAACACGAATCAGATGCAAAAAGAAAGAGATTAACTAATTTGCCACCACACACATAGAGTTATGGCAGAGTGTATGTCAAAGGACAATACTATAGGTTCTGCAGCATTACATCCCCAGCCCCCAGTCCGCGTAGTCATGTGGCCTGCATAACAATACACACCTCTCTAACACACCTGCACGTCCATGCACGCACGTACGCACGCACGCACGCACACACACACACACACACGCACGCACGCACGCACGCACGCACGCACGCACACACACACACACACACACACACAGAGTTATTAAGACGGATAGCCTAGTGGTCAGAACATTGCGCTGGCAATTTGACGACCCAGGTTCGAGTCCGGTCGAGGAGATTTTTCTTCTTGAGTTAACATCAGTGCTGACTCCACTCTACCCAAAAGTCCTTCGGATGAGACTTTAAACGGAGGTCCCGTGTGCGAGCGCACGCAAAAACATCTTGCGCACACGTTAAATCCTGTTCCGTTTTTCGTAAGAGTAGGCCATCGTGTGCCGGTGTGAACAGATGACAATATTTACAAAACTTCATACACACGGGGACCGGATAAAAAACACTCTATTGCTTATTCTGTTATCCTCGATATAAAAGAATAAATAAATATAAAAGAATAAATAAATGAATAAAAAATAAATTAATTAATAGAAGCACTGGGTCATTAAGATTACCAATTGACAGGTTGTCTGTGACCTTGCTGAGCTACCAGCTGTGTGGCAAGGTCCACTAGCTGCTGGCTGTAGTGGCCGGCAGGATGAGGAGGAACCCAGGCCCATGGATCAGAGCTGTACAGCAGAGGAGGGTTCATCCCAGGAGAAGCAAACCCCATGGGAAAGTTAGCATGTCTCTGCAAGATGTCTCTACTGTGAACATCATGCTGAGGAAAGTGGTATGGGAGTCTGGGATAAGGGGCCTCTGGAGCCATGTAGCTCGGGTTCGGAAATGGAGGAGGGAAATGTGAGGAAAATGGGGGCAGTGGGAAGAGTGGTCGTGATCTCCACCAGTCTGGGACTGACCTCTTCCTTCAGAGAATGTCATACCCCCAGTGGATTCCGGAGCTCTAGACCTTTGCATGGAATCTTGAGGATGACCAGTTTTGTTTAGTGTCACCTGGTCACTTCTTTCTGATGTCAGTGGTGGGAAGTCATCCATTGATGTGAGTGGCACCTGTGGTATTCTATCATTGTTAAGACTGTTTAATGCAGTTCTATTGTCGGGATTGTTCCTGACCCTGGTGTTTCCATTAACAAAAGGATGGTTACGAAAATTACATCTTTGTTTACTAATAGGCCCTGTGCTGTCAGTGGATTCTTGTGAAGGTAAATGTGAAGGCTGGGGTAGAATCTGTTTAAAGTTTATTGCCAAGCGGGCTGTTCCTTTGAAACTTGGATGAATTGCATCTTTGTAGAGAGGAAGGCAAGGCAAGGCAAAATTCTTTTATTCGAGGATAATAGATAAGCACTCATGTGCTTTTTTATATCCAGTCCCCGCCCTTTTCAGGGATAACATCAAGATAAAAAGATACTAAACAGTAAAACTATATGCAGTACCAAACAACATAAAGGAATAAGGACATTATAATATCGTGATAATAAAAATGCACTCATTCAGAAGACGAAAATCAGAGAGCTTGTCAAGGAGCACCATGTAGAGTGACAAAAGTTTTAAAATTGTCTATCATATCTACCTGCATGCTTGTGCAGGCTGTGTAGAGGTTTCTGTTGGATGGTGCAATTGAATTATTTAATTGGTATCTTCCTCGAGCAGGAAGAATTGAACTGATGGCAATGTAGGCTGACGGAAAACAGTTTTTACATGATGAAATAAGTTCATTCCATTCACGAACGGATATGGGTCCTCTAGGACAATCATTGACTCCTGCATGGATGATAACTGTGCGAATGTGATCATGTTTTACTAAAGTATGCAGCCATTTGATTATGTCTACAATCGAAAGTCCTCGAATGCATATCTTGAACAGCGTTTTTTGCGTTTCTAGCCTTTTGGGATCTATGTGTCTTATCACTGAATCTCCTATAAGTACAGAGGAGGCCTTAGCAGGGATGGTCAGATTGTTTAATGTTTGTTCCACAGTTTTCTCTGAATCTGACTCTTTAGGTGGGTTTTCTTGTTGAAGTGTCCTTGCCATTTTTGGAGAGGGAGAGATGTCCTTTTGGGGATGGAGATCATGTTTTACACTTTCAGAGGTATCTTGCCCATGATTTTGATCTAAAAACACTTGGAAACGGTTTCTCACAAGCACATCGATAATCTCTGCGACTTGATTTTCTTTCTCATTACTAACAGACATGTGAGTTGGGGGAATGGTTAGAGCTTTTGTCATTCACTGTGGTGTGTTCAGGTTGGGAGAGGGCTGGAGAATCACTTGGAACACACTCCGATTCCTCATTGACCTTCTGGAATTTGTCTGGTTGACTCTGCAGAGGATTACATTGTGGAGAAGAGAGAGAGAGAGAGAGAGAGAGAGAGAGAGAGAGAGAGAGAGAGAGAGAGAGAGAGAGAGAGAGAGAGAGAG
>CM060340.1:41995486-41997986 GCA_030674155.1 Stramonita haemastoma
CGGTTTCATAGTGTTTGCACTGGCAGAAGCCCAGAGGGTTGAGGCATAGTCTATTGATGATTGTATGTAAGCTTGAAAGAATAATTTCCTTGAATTGTAGTCAAGGAAATGTTTAATTTTAGTCAATTGGTATACTCTTTGGGACAAATATTTGCATAGATGAGATATGTGGTAGAACCAGCTGAGATTTTCATCGATTGTTACCCTAGAACTTTGTGATGAGAGGTTTGTTCAATTGCTTCCTTTCTTATATGGATTGGAAACTGTTTATGAGGTAAATTTTGTTGCTTTTGTCTGTGGTGATAAGCATGCATTCTGTTTTTTGGGGTGAATAGACATATGGTTCAGTTCTGTCCATTTGACAAAATCATTACAGCTTTGTTGTAATATGGTTGCAAGAGAGTCAATGTCGTTATGGCTTGTATGTATGGTTGTATCATCAGCAAATGGATTCACATTTAGATTTGATAAGTAGAGAAGGTCATTTATGTATAAGGAAAAGAGAATAGGCCCTAGTATAGATCCCTGTGGTACTCCATAATGAATGGGTTTTAGATTGGATGTGGATGTAGTTGTTGAGACAATCTGTTGTCTGTTTTTAAGATAAGAAGCGAGTAGTTCTAGACTATTTGATGATAGATTGTACAGGTCTAGCTTTCTGATGAGAAGTGTGTGGTCAATTGTATCAAATGCTTTTTTGAAATCTACAAATAATACTCCACAAAATTTGTGAGTATTAGAGAGAGAGAGAGAGAGAGAGGAGAGAGAGAGAGAGAGAGAGAGAGAGAGAGAGAGGAGAGAGAGAGAGAGAGGAGAGAGAGAGAGAGAGAGAGAGAGAGAGAGAGAGAGAGAGAGGAGAGAGAAGAGAGAAGAGAGAGAGAGCAGAAGAGCAGACAGAGAGACAGACGAGACGAGACAGAGAGAGAAGACGACGACGACGAGACCGACGACCGACGACCGACGACGACAGACGAGACGACAGACAGAAGACGACAGACGACCGACAGACAGACGACAGACAGACGACAGACAGACCGAAGACAGACAGACGGACAGACAGACAGACAGAGACAGACGACAGACAGACAGACCGACCGAAGACCGACCGACAGACCAGCAACGACCGACAGACAGACAGACCGACAGACAGACGCGACAGACAGACAGACAGACAAACAGAGAAAAGAGATTTATGGAGAGAGAGGTTCATATGAGACGAAGGGGGGTTAATTAAAATCAGACGTCAGAATATAAACTCCAAACTGTACTAGATACAGAAAAGAGAAACAGCCACCAAAAAATGTTGATATACATTTAAAAATC
This sequence comes from Stramonita haemastoma, assembly GCA_030674155.1. Classification (NCBI taxonomy): domain Eukaryota; kingdom Metazoa; phylum Mollusca; class Gastropoda; order Neogastropoda; family Muricidae; genus Stramonita; species Stramonita haemastoma. The sequence goes on from CM060340.1 coordinate 41,996,810, forward strand.
CACCCAAGCCTCGGCAAACATGAATATTCATTAAAACTGTCTGCAACCAGCGCATGCGTGCGCGCAGCTAAACGACAGCACACGAGTTAGACACGAAGGCCTACTTTGGGACAGGTTTATCGTGAAAGCCTACATGTATATATGTATATATATATACACACACATGTCTCGCTAGTTGTCAGCAAAGCACGACTGAGTCACCGGGCAGGCTGAAAGGCGTTCATCAACACCGGAGACCCCAGCAGCAGAACATCTGTAGAAACGTGCGTTACAGCTTGGTTTCCTAGGAGCACTCTTCTCTCACTTTTTAGTCAAAGAAGTTACAGAAAGTGTTAGGATTTTGTGAAGCTGAGCTTAGTGAGAGTTAGAAGCTGTTTCATATTAAAAACAAAAAAGTTGTTAGTTTGTAGGAAAAAAAAACCCCAAATCAACCAACAATGATTGTCAACGGTTTTCGTGCTGTTTTCCTTTGCAGTTTTGGTAAGTTTTGTCTCTGTTTAGTCAACTGTACCACAGTATAACTTCTCTTCTCTGTCTCTGTCTCTGTCTCTCTGTCTCTGTCTTGTCTTCTGTCTTGCTCTCTGTCTCTCTGTCTTGTCTCTGTCTCTGTCTCTGTCTCTCTCTCTCTCTGTGTCTGTCTATCTTCTCTGTCTCCTTCTCTCTGTGTCTCTCTTGTGTGCTTGTCTCTCTCTGTTCTCTCTTTCTCTCTCTCTGTCGTGTCTGTCTCTTTGTGTTCTGTTTCTGTGTGTGTGTGTGTGTGCGTGCGCGCCGCGCGCGCGCGCGGCGATAAATCCTTGACTTTCGTTAGAACTGTTGTTTCCTTAATCATGCAACAAAAGTCTGCCCCCCAGATTTGCAGAAAAAAATGGCTGATTGTTCAATTATTATGTTTGTTTCTTGTACAAGAAAATTCGGAGTGTAATTACGAAGTTTTGTTTCTTTTCATCTAAGACATGAAGGATAAGTTTATCATTACATTACCTTTTTATCCTAAAAACAGACGAGCTGCCATGGTGCAGTGTTAGCACCCTGGATTTCTGTTTGAAATGTCGCGGGTTCTAATCCTAAAGAGGCATAGGGATTTTTGGACTTAGCTCATGTCCAAGTCCTCCCTATGAGCCAGTTTTGTAAGCTCACTCTGGTCGGAGCCGGCAGGAGTAAAATAAAGAACAACAAC
>CM060340.1:42017986-42020486 GCA_030674155.1 Stramonita haemastoma
TAATTGCCCTTCACAGGATGATCAAAGTGTGTTTGGCTTGACTTGTGGACTTGTGGTTAGAGCGTTGCAGTTGTCATCTGACACTGGTTCAAGTCTTCGGTGGGGATTTTTCCTCTGGGTTTGACATTTGCACAGATTCCACTTTCCCGAAAGACCTTCGGATGAGCCTATAAACAGAGGTCCCGTGAGCAAACACACAGAGAACATCTTGCATACATGTCAAATCCTCTATCTAAGGATGAGTATGCTGCTATAGCCCGTGCGATGAATGGTGCAAATATACCCAGCATGATTGCATCCTGTGACCTGTAGAGGAATGGGCTCCGCCCCATTCAGCTTGCCTCATTACAGACTGCTGGAAGAGTTCAGGGCACAGGGCACTGCTGGTAGAGTTCAGGGCACTGCTGGAAGAGTTCAGGGCACAGGGCACTGCTGGTAGAGTTCAGGGCACTGCTGGAAGAGTTCAGGGCACAGGGCACTGCTGGTAGAGTTCAGGGCACTGCTGGAAGAGTTCAGGGCACAGGGCACTGCTGGTAGAGTTCAGGGCACTGCTGGAAGAGTTCAGGGCACTGCTGGAAGAGTTCAGGGCACTGCTGGAAGAGTTCAGGGCACTGCTGGAAGAGTTCAGGGCACTGCTGGAAGAGTTCAGGGAACTGCCCCAGCGATTTCTCAAGGAGTTGCGAGAGAAGTCAAGTCAGTTCTACTGACTGCTGCAGGCGAAGAGTCCAATGGTCAGAGTCCTCCACGCTGGCCTGAAATCACGTGGAGGCCATGTTGGTGTTGGGGATTAGTACGCTTGTGCTCTCTTAGCCTACAACCACTTCCCCCCTCCCCCTCTATTAGGTTCAGTCCATTGGTCATTTAGCTGGCCACTCCTATCAGCTGATTTCTAGAGAAGGTCCATCAGGGTGAGAAAGATCTGGCAGGTGTGCTGTGTTTTCTTGATCGATTTTTAAATGATGATGATGATGATGATAATAGTAATGCTAATAATAACAACAACAATAACAACAACAACAATAATAATGATACTACTACTACTACTACTACTACTACTACTACTACTACTACTACTACTACTACTACTACTACTACTACTACTACTACTACTACTGCTGCTGCTGCTGCTGCTGCTGCTGCTGCTACTGCTGCTGCTGCTGCTGCTGCTGCTGCTGCTGCTGCTGCTGCTACTACTACTACTACTACTACTACCACCAACACATCCTACAGAAAAAATCAAAATTTCAATTTCTTTCTGTAGGATGTGTTGAGCCTCGTCTTTTTTTTCGTGTAGGAGTTCTAACCGCTGGCTTCAGCCAACACTTTCAGGATCAATGCTGGTTGTCTTCGTGTTTTCCCTAACCCACCCAACACAGATACAAACTTACAGACACCACAGCCCTAACCTACCTACCTCCTGCCATGAAATACCATTCCCCTCAAATGTCCTTCGGATAAGACTACAAGACGAGGTCCCGTTTGCGAACGCACGCAGAACATCTTGCGTACATGTTAAAACCCGTTCTGCTTTTAGGAGGAGTAGGCAATTGTGTGCCAGTGGGAATGCATGATAAAATTGACAATACTGCATACACACGGGGACTAGATGTAAAACAAAAAATACACGAGTGCTTGTTCCATTATCATCGATATAAAAATAAATATTAAAAAGATAAACAGATAGATAGATAAAAAAAATAGATAAACATACATAAATGAATAGATAAATAAATAAATGGACAGCTCTTTTAGCTTGGGATTTTATTTGTTTATTTATTCATTTTCATACCACTTTATATCGCAACAGATTTCTCTGCGAGAAATTCGGGCTGCTTTCCGCGGGGAAAGAGCGTTACCACAAGAGCAGCGCCTACCCATTATTATTATTTTCTTTTTCCTGTCTGCAACTGTATTTGTTTCCCTATCGGAGTGCCTTTTTCTACAGAATTTTGCCAGGGACAACCATTCCCCTTGTTGCTGTGGGATCTTTTATGTGCGCTAAATAATGTTTATCGTCTCATCTGGAAGACTAGCAGCCAGACCACCACTCATGGTCTAATGGATGGGAGGAAAGCTTTGGGCCCAAATGGGATTGCGTATGAGTTGATTTATTGAGTAGTGACAAAGGGACAGAACCAGCTCTTCGTGGGTATTTTTGGTTCTCTAGTGTTTTTTTTCGTTCTTTGCTTCCTTTTTGTGGTTTACTTCTTCCACACTTATTCAATTCTTTTGATTGCAGCGCGCGCGCACGTGCGTACGTGCGTGTGTACGTTTGAGTGTGTGCGTGTATGTGTGTGCGTGTGTGAGTGTGTGTGTGTGTGTGTGTGTGTGTGTGTGTGTGTGTGCTTGCGTGAGCGCGCGCGCGCGCGTGTGTGTGTATGTGTGTATGTGTGTGTGTGAGTATTCTGACTGTTGCTACTGCTGTCAACTATGGTAGTATAATTATACAGTGATCGTTTTGTAATCAAGGTATCATTTCTTCCTATTGAAAGTCTTCTTC
>CM060340.1:42030486-42047986 GCA_030674155.1 Stramonita haemastoma
TAGGGCTATGTGGTATTGAATTACTGAGTACTCGTAGGGTGGAGAGAGAGACAGAGACAGACAGCAGGGAAAGAGCGAGACATGGGTGGAGAGAGAGAGAGAGAGAAGAGAGAGAGAGAGAGAGAGAGAGAGAGAGAGGAGAGAGAGAGAAGAGAGAGAGAGACGAGAGAGAGAGAGAGAGAGAGAGAGACGAGAGAGAACAAATTTGAACAAATTTTATTGAACAAATTTATTCAGAGGGTAATAGATTAAGCGTTACAAGCTTTTACATCCAGCCTCGAAGGAAAAGAAAAGAAAAAAAAATAGAGAGAGAGAGAGAGAGAGAGAGAGAGAGAGAGGAGAGAGAGAAGGAGAGAAGAGAGAGAAAGAGAGAGAGAGAGTTGAACAGAGAGAAAGGGGGAGATTGAGAGGAAAGAGAGAGGGAGAGAGAGAGTGGAGAGAGATGGAGAAAGAGAGAGAAAAAGAGAGAGAGGTGAGAAAGAGAAGAGAGAGAGAGAGAGAGAGAAGAGAGAAGAGAGAGAGAAGAAGAGAGACAGACAGACAGACAGACAGACAGACAGACAGACAGACAGACAGACAGACAGACAGACATAGGGACAAATAGAGATAGAGAGACAAACAGATACACATAGACTAACAACCTTCATGGTCAAAGGCACATAGGTTAGAGAAGGATATCACTGGAAATACATGCATATTCAATTTTAACTATTTTCATCTCCTGACTTCTTGCCTTCTTCATCTCTTGCCTTCCTCTTCCCGTATTTATCTCATTGCCTTCTTCTGAATTTCATCGTCTTGCCCTATTTTGTTATGTTCTTTATCTCCTTAACTATTTCATCTCCTTGCCTTCCTTCTTCATATTCTTGGCTTCTTCTTCAGTTAATCTCCTTGCCCTCTTCCTAAGGTCACCTCCTTGCCGTCTTCCTAAGTTCATCTCCTTGCCCTCTTCCTGTTCATCTCCTTGCCCTCTTCCTGTTCACCTCCTTGCCCTCTTCCTGTTCACCTCCTTGCCCTCTTCCTGTTCACTCCTTGCCCTCTTCCTAAGTCACCTCCTTGCCTCTTCCTGTTCACTCTTGCCCTCTTCCTAAGTTCACCTCTTGCCCTCTTCCTAAGTTCACCTCCTTGCCCTCTTCTAAGTTCATCTCTTTGCCCTTTCCTAGTTCACTCCTTCCCTTTATCCCTCCTTCCTCTTCTAGTTCATCTCTTGCCTCTTCTTAGTTCCTCTTGCCCTCTTCTAATCTCCTTGCCCTCTTCCTGTTCACCTCCTTGCCTCTTCCTAGTTCACCTCCTTGCCCTCTTCTGTCGCCTCCTTGCCCTCTTCCTAAGTTCACCTCCTTGCCCTTTCCTAAGTTCATCTCTTTGCCCTCTTCCTAAGTTCACTCCTTGCCCTCTTCCTAAGTTCACCTCCTTGCCCTCTTCCTAAGTTCATCTCTTTGCCTCTTCTTAAGTTCACCTCCTTGCCCTCTTCCTAAGTCACCTCCTTGCCCTCTTCCTAAAGTCACCTCCTTGCCCTCTCCTTATCTCCTCATCTCTCTGCTCTCTTTTTATCCCTTGCCCTTATCTGACTTCTTCACGCCCTAGCAACAAAGACAACAGCGTTCATTGTCCGGAGAGAACAAAGACTATCTCTGTGGCCAGGGAAGGAACTTGTGAATATTCATGAGCTGTGATTGGTTTTCTGCTGCATTTGGCTCTCTCTCATGATTGGACGGAAGGATGGAGACAATGATCCCTCCCCCTCCCTTGTGCAACGACTGGCTAGGCCGATAAACATCTGGGGAAAAGTCGATCTTGCTCTTTTATTCGACCTTGGTGAGTTAGTTTAAGATAATGCCAGCCTAAGAAGAGAGAGAGAGAGAGAGAGAGAGAGAGAGAGAGAGAGAGAGAGAGAGAGAGAGAGAGAGAGAGAGAGAGGAGAGAGAGAGAGAGAGAGCATACCATTAATGCCATACCATACCATACCAACCACACCATACCATATCATACCATATCATTCAATGCATACCATACCATACCATATACTACATACCATACCATAACCATACCTACCATACCATACCATACCATAATCATACCATTCTATACCACACCACACCACACCATACCATACATTATCACACCATACATACAATACCATACCATAATAATATATCATACCATACCATACTATAACATCATACTTTATCTTTCAAACCTATCCAAGCATATACTTTAAGGTTTCTTCTCCTTACCTCATTATTTTGTCGTGATTATTGTTGGTGGTGGTGGTATTATGGACTATGTTGTTGTTGTTGCTTCTCCAGTCAGCATTCTGGGAGTCCCCTCTCACCCCTCACAACCAAAAATGACCGTGAGACTGTAAATATACCCTGGACGAGAAGTGTGGGTGTGTGGTAGAAAGGTAAAAAAAAAAAGGTAAAGGTGTCCCATAACCTAGGCGGTCGTAGGGGAGCGAGGCATCAGAGACCTCAGCTTCTCTAGGGGCCAGCATATTGAGGGCGTTGCCCATCTTCTCTCCCTCGCTGCTTTACCTTCCCTGACACTAAAGAGAGCAGGTACCCATTTGACAGCTGGGTGAACCGGGGAGACTGTACTGAAGCCAAGGAGCCAAACGGCCACCCATCCAACTGGTGACCACGCTCAACACTGCTTAACTTGACTTGGGGAAAGCGAGCACTCTGACCACTGAGCTATTCCGCCCCGGGTGTATGGCTGTGTTCAAATATTTTATTTTATTTATTTTCTTATTCATTTATTCTTTTATATCGAGATAATGGAATAAGCATTCATATACTTTTTTTTACATCCTGTCCCCGTGTGTATGCAGTTTTGTAAATGTCATCTGTTCCCACCAGCACACGATGGCCTACTCTTACGAAAAGCGGAAAAGGATTTAACGTGTGCGCAAAATGATCTGTGTGCGTTCGCAAACAGGGCCTCGGTTTATAGTCTTATCCGAAGGACTGTATAAATACCAAGCCATAAAGGCAGCCATGCTCCGACTTCAGACAAAATTTTGCCTTTTTGATCATTCAGGTTGTTATGCCTAGAGCTTGTCATGGATGAGACAATCTCAACACAACGCTTCATAACATAGCAACATCATCACAGGCGTTTAAGTCAAAGGATCCCCTAATTCATGTCAGCGTTCAGTGGGTGAGAGAAACACAAACATATCTAGCAAGCATACATCTCAAAGTCGGAATGCGGCTACCTTCATGGTAAGTAAAAAAAAAAAATAAAAAAAATGGTTGCCTACGCAAAATGTCAACATTGGTGAACCTCGGAGCTCTAGCTGAGGAACGAAAAATGAAAGAAAAACAAAGGAAATGGGAGAGAAAGATGAGTGGTGGTATTTTTTAAAATTATATTTGTACCTTTGTTTATTATTTATCTATCCATATATTCATTTATTTTGTTTCTATGGTTTTATTTATTCATCTTATTCTTTTATATCGAGGATAATTGAATAACCACTCATGTGCATTTTTTTTTACATCCAGTCCTCGTGTGTATGCTGCAGTTTTGTAAATCTTGTCATCTGTTCTCACCGGCACACAATGGCCTACTCTCGAAAAGCGGAACAGGATTTAACGTGTGCGCAAGACATTCTGCGTGCGTTCGCACTCGGGCCTCGGTTTATAGTGTCATCCGAAATACTTTTTGGAGAGAGTGCGATCTTTGTTATCTACCGGTGACTAGAAGCGGGGGCTTGATGTCCGGGGTTGTTAATTTAAGGGAACTCCCCCCCCCCCCTACACACCTACTGACTCTGTTTCCCCCCCCCCCCCCCCTATTTTTTGTTTGTTTTTTAATTATGAATATATCTTAATTTTGAGGTTATTGAATGTTAGTCAAACAATATTGGTGAAATGTTTATTTTTTCTCTTTTTTTTCCTAGATAGATGGCTTGATGAAAAAAAAACAAATCAATGCTTATTCAATGTACCATCTGGAAATAAAAATTTGACTTGACTTAACTTGACTCTGCTCACCTCACAGTCCTTGCAGTCACACTCTAGAAGACGGAGTACCCGTGCACGGACCTAGCATGCAGAGCATCTTGCGCATCATGTTACAAAGCCCATCCCCTTTTACTAGAAGACTAAGCCAACTATGGTTCTTCTCATAGCTGGCGCAAGCATAACCTTATAACATAATGGGAGACGGGTTAGCTTAGTGGTCAGAACATTGCGCTCGCAATTTGACGACCTAGGGTTCGATTCTCGTTCGAGGGTATTCTTTTTCCCTTGGAGTTAACATCAGTCTTGACTCCACTCTCCCCAAAATGTCTATCGTTGAGACTATAAACCGAGGCCCAGTGTGCGAACGCACGCAGAACATTTTGAGCACACGTTAACTCCTGTCCACTTTTCGTAAGAGTAGGCCTATCGTGTACCGGTGGGAACGCATGGCAAGATTAACAAAACTGCATACACACGGGACTGGATGAAAAAGAGCACACGAGTGCTTATCCCATTATCCTCTGAGAAGACAGACTTGCCATTTTTCAACTGAAACCACACCCTATTTTATTCAATATACGGTTGACCAAAGTTGTTCATATTGTTTTGCTTTCAGGCACGGACCATTTTACAAGACTACGACCCTGGTCAGTTGAACGAGTGATCTCTTTAACACAAATTATGTGAAACTGAAACTGGCAACGCTCATGAACTACTGTACATCACTAATTTTTGCCGGCATAAACTCTTGGTAAATGGATTTTCACAATATGATCGATCAATAGAAAACCCACAGTGCACATCCAAAGCGTTTTTTAGTGTTGAAATACAGAGATTTTAAAAAATCAAGTCATGATATAGTAGGCTTGATTGAGAAGAGAGAAACAAGGGTTATGTGACCCTATTGTCCCGTGCCTGCCTCAAGCTGGCGTCACCCACAACGATCACCCCCAGACTCCTCCCTTTTCTCCAATGCCTGGAGGACGTGAGGTCCAAAGACAGTCACCATTCCTACCAGCTCTCATGATGAGGTAGAGATGACGTCATTTGACGCAGACAGTGACGTTAGCAGGTTCCGGCGATACGAATTCCAACAGGACGAAGCGTCACGCCGAATTCTCAGCAAGAATGTGACCCCAACGACGACGCTCTGTGACGGTGACGGTCACCAGTTTTGAGGAGAACAAAGCAGGGGTGAGTCTTGTTTGTTCTTCTCAGTACAATAAATAAAACCATCAGTTCAATGTCCCCAGCGGGGATGCCGGGGGTCTGTCAGTGTAAATAGCATCCCCACCTTCTGGAGATTCTGTGCTAGGAATTCCTTTATTCTAGCCCTCTCTTTGTTTCTGCCTTGTTCTTTTTCTTCCGGTTACCTACTCTTGTCTATTTTCTGCATTGTTAGTCATTTCTCCTGCTTTTTTCCCCAGAAGGATTAAAAAGAGAACAATTCTCTCTCATCCCGAAGTCAGATGCGCTGGACCTGACTGGTCAGTGCCAGTGGGAACACATGCAAGATTTACAAAACTGCATACACACGGGAAATGGACGTAAAAAATGAACATGTGTGCTCATTCTATTGTCCTATATCTATCTATCTACCTATCTCCTATCTATCTATCTATCTATCTATCTATCTATCTATCTATCTATCTATCTATCTATCTATCTATCCTTAGTCTGGCGACCGTGGGGGCATCCATGAAGTCTTGACAACAGTTCTCTCTCTCTTGTTCTGCCTTTTCTAAGGATTTTGTTGAGTTCTAGGCCTGTCCATTCGCTGATGTTGTCCTCCCATCTCTTCTTTGGTCTGCCTCTTTTTCTTCCTCCTGGACAGCCCCTTGCAGTATTGTTTTTGCAAGTCCTTTTGATCTTGTTACATGCCGTACCATTTACGTTTACGCTTCTTTATTATTATCCTCTATATAAAAGAATAAATAAATAAATAAACAGATCTGGCCTGACTGCCCCACTCCAGTGGCCAAGAAGCTCTATCAGTAACTTGGAAGACCTGCAGCATGCTTCTGCCTTCAGGTCAAAGACTAAGGAAGTCAAAAGAAAACAGAGAGACAGAGAGAGAGAGAGACAGAGAGAGAGGGAGGAGGGAGACAAATTGAGAGAGAGAGAGAGAGAGAGAGAGAGAGAGAGAGAGAGAGAGAGAGAGAGAGAGAGAGAGAGAGAGAGAGAGAGAGAGAGAGAGAGACTATACAGGCTGTTTGACACAAATCACTCGTTTTCATAATAAATACATTATTTTTCAAACATCTGACCAGACGCTACAAGATTCGGACACCGAAGACACAGACCCGGAAGCCATGGTGCGCGTGCGCAGACCTCATGCGTGCCAACATCATGCAAGCTCCAAGAAGGGTCAGGGAAGGACCTTGACCCCTGCCCTTGATAACCTTTGCCCTGATGGGGCATGCCGGGAAAGAGAGGAAGGCACTCTGACCCCTGTGGCAGATCTGCTGATGTCCGATCCAAGGGACGTCACTGAGGCGGAGATCGAGGCCGTACCTTTCGACCAGCATTTTTACAATCAGTGAGTTACCCCCCATGTGCGATTTTCGTGTTGAACTGTCAATTGGGAGCAGTTTGTGAGAAAAATCAGTCTCCCATATGTCTGTCTCTCTCTGCCTGTCTCTCCCCCTCTGCCTCTGTCTGCTTCTCATTCTTGTTTATGTCTGTGTTTGTGTGTCTGTCTGTCTGTCTCTGTTTTCTGTCTTCTCTCTCTCTCTCTCTCTCTCTCTCTCTCTCTCTCTCTCTCTCTCTCTCTCTCTCTCTCTCTCTCTCCTGACTTTACATAGAATGTACATATGATAATGCACCTCGTACTGTCTGTCTGGTTGATGGTTCAGTTGGGCGAAAATGGTGTTGCTCACCTTTGACCTCTCTGCCGATTTCAGCGTGCTCACCGCTATTTTCTGCTTGAATGTCCACGTCAGTAAATGATGTTTGTAACTAACCTTGGAGAAATGGTTCAATTTTTTATGACTTGACATACATATTACCTACCCCCCCCCCCTACCCCCATCCAAACACATCGCACTGCATCCATTTTTCTTTATATTTTATTGCATTCATTTATTCACACAACTGACGCATTCCTCTCTCATCCAGAAAAAAAACCTCCAACAAAATAATAACAGCAAAACAAAAAAACAGCAGTAGGATTGTCTAATTCCTCTGATTAAATGTGATAAAAGTTTGACGTTGCAATTTCCAGCAGAAAATAGCGATCCCCACACTAAAATGGGGGCGGGATAGCTCAGTGGTCAGAGCGCTAGCTTTCCCAAAGTCAAGTTAAGCAGCGTCGAGCGTGGTTACCAGTTGGATGGGTGACCGTTTTCGCGCCTTGGTTTCAGTACACTCCCCCCAGTTCACCCAGCTATAAATGGGTACCTGCCGTCTTTCGGGTCAAGAATGGTAAACCAGCGAGGGAGAGGAGATGGGCACCGCCATCAATACACTGACCCCTAGAGAAGCTGAGGTCTCTGATGCTTAGCTTCACTTCGACCGCCTAGGTTATGGAACACCTTTACTGTTGTTGTTTTTTTTTTTTACCTTACACTGAAATCCCCTTGGGTGACAGGCCTTGGGTGGAACGATCTACTACGGAGGGCGGAGGACCGTGGGGAGTGGAGGAAGGTGGTTGCAAAATCTTCAGTTGTGCCCCAAGGTCCACGGGGCTACGGGACAGGTGAAGGTGAAGGTGAAGAAATCCCCAGAGAGGTCAAAGAGGAGGAACAGGATCTTTGCTCAAATGACAGATCCCTCTTTGTCTGTGGCAGATGGGCACGACTCCCTAGAGAGGAAGATCCCGATAGTGACGTCACTGTCAGCGTGCGCAGAAGCGCCTCAGTGCGCATGACATCAGCAACCGGAAGTCTGAAGTCCTACACTCTGATGAACGCCATAGCCGGGACAAGAGCAGTCCTATCGAAAACTTTGCCGGTTTGGTGCATTACATGAAAACAGGTGTGTGTGTGTTTTGGTGTGTGTGTGGTGTGTGTGTGTGTGTTGTGTGTGTGTGTGTGTGTGTGTGTGTGTGTTGTAGTGGCGTGTGTGTGTGTGTGTGTGTGTGCTGTGGTGTGTTGTGTGTGTGTGTGTGTGTGTGGTGTGTGGAAGAGAACAAATTTAACAAATTTTATTTTTCAGAGGGTAATAGATTAAGCACTACATGCTTTCTTAACATCCAGCCCTCGGGGAAAAAAAACTAACGAATAAAGAATAGAAAAGAAACGAGCATAAAAATGCTTAATAACAAGAGGAAAAATATCATGGGAAAAAATGCATAGTTTACAAAAATATAGATAAGGTGAAGAGCGGGGTAGAACGGAGGCCGAGAGAGAGAAGAGAGAGAGGATGGGAGAGGGAGAGAGAGTGAGGGGGTGAGTGGTGAGAGAGTGGGGGAGGGGGGGGGAAGAGAGAGGAGGGGGAGAGAGAGAGAGAGAGAGAGAGAGAGAGAGAGAGAGAGAGAGAGAGAGAGAGAGAGAGAGAGACAGAGAGAAGAGACAGACAGACAGACAGACAGACAGACAGACAGAACAGGACAGACAGACAGAGACAGACAGAGAGACAGACAGACAGATAGATAGATAGGACAGACAGAGACAGACAGACAGAGACAGACTAGACAGACAGAGAGAGAGAGGACAAATATGTTTCACGTTTGTGTCTTTTTTTTAATACATGTTCTTATGGGCCAATATAAAAAAAAATTCTCTTTTATATGCTTTTTATTCACTCTCCAAAATTTAATCGAGTTGCTGGAGTTTATTTTCAAAGTCTGTATTCTTGTCCTTGCATTTGAATATAAATGCGTTTTCTTTTCCGTTGGTCTCTTTCTAAATGTAAAAGGAAAGGTGTTCTATTACCTATCTGGTCTTATAGAAGCAAGGCATCAGAGACCTTAGCTTTTCTAGAGACCAATGTATTGAGGGTGACCCCATCTTCTCTCCTTTGATGCTTTACCTTCCCGGAACCTAACAAATCACTGTCCAAGGAGGAAGAAAAAAGAGGCAGACCAAGGAGAGATGGGAGGACAATATCAGCGAATAGACAGGCCTACAACTCAACAAACCCTGAGAAAGGCAGAACAGAGAGAGGAATGGAGGGAACTGGTTGTTAAGTCTTCAGGGTGCCCCATGGTCGCCAGACTAAGGGATAGATAGATAGATAGATAGATAGATAGATAGATAGATAGATAGATAGATAGATAGATAGATAGATGATAGTAGATAGATGATAGTAGTAGTAGATAGATAGATAGTAGATAGATAGATAGATAGATAGATAGATAGATAGATAGATAGATAGATAGATAGATTCATTCAGTGGGTGATCTGGGGGACTGTGCTGAAGCCAAGGCACGCAAACGGTCACTGATCCCTTGGTAACCACCCTGGGTGCTGAAAAACATTGGGCTTGGGGAATAGCGAAGTGCTCTGACTACTGAGCTATCTCGGTTCCCTCAAACAGGATTGTGTCTGTGTGTGCTACCTACAGGCAGTTATCCCAGTGACTTGAACTATAGTACTTGACTGTTGCAAATAGCTAGTCGTATCTGAGCATGAGCTAACTTCCACTTGGGGACGGGTAGCTAGCGGTCAGATATTGCGCTCGCAATTGACGACCGGGTTCGATTCCATTCGAGGAGATTTTTCCTAGAGTTAACATCAGTGTGACTCCACTTCCAAGTTTTCGGATGAGACTATAAACGAGGTCTCGTGTGAGAACACACGTAGATATATTGCACAACGTTGATCCTGTTCGCTTTTCGTAAGAGTAGGCCATTGTGTGCCAGAGAGAACAGATAAGATTTACAAAACTGCATACACACGGGGACTAGATGTAAAAAAGCACACGAGTGCGTATTCCATTATCCTTGATACGAAAAAATATAAAAGAATTATAATAAATTGAAATACACCTTATTCATGAACTTAACACAAAACAATGATTTCAGGGTCAGGTGACGGAAGCTGTAGCTCCTCAGCCAGACGAGGTCACAGTCCTGCAGATCCTCACAGAGGTCGTCCAGGAGGCTGCAGATCAGCCAACGTCCCTGGAAGACCAGGAGACAGCCTGCCCCCATCCTCAGGGCCAAGACTGCCCTGGGCACTACACGTTCCGAACAGGCTTCTCCACAGCGTTCTTGCGCTGTCCAGACCTCGCCCAGAGTTGAGAGGCGGAGCACGGCTTCTTCAGCTTGTCTGGTGTCCTCAGGCAGCACTGAAGAGGATGGCGAGTTGTCGTCATCCACTAACGGTGAAAAGAAGTTGTCTGTGCCCCGGTTTTTATCCAGGAAGGATCGGTCCCTCACCAGTGCTGGAAGTCACTCCAAAGGTCACCACCGTCCACCCAAGTCTCTCTCTCTCAACGTGGCTGCGCTACTCTTCTCTGAAGACATGGACGTGAAGCAGGGACTCCGTCAGCAAACCATCCAAACCCGGCCCCGCACCACAACTAAACAACGAAACCCGACCAGAAACGAAGAGGACGTGTGTAAACATTCTGCCGGCACCCACAAAAACAAAGAAGGCAGCGACGTGAAATTGAAACCACCGGAAATGACGAGTGTGGAGTTTATAGACTTAGCAGAAGTGAAGAAACTGCTGGTGAAAGATGGAAGGACACAGGGCAGCAAGGAGAACTCAGGAGAGGTTGTGGACATCACGGATCTTGGTCCTCCATCCAGGACCGATGTTGTGGTCACTCCTACCCGGCAAGCGCACGGCTTGCAGCGCCGCGCAGCGTCTGTATGGCAGCAAAGCGTGCGGCAAGTTGTACGAAGGACGGAACGCTTCCACTAGTGTAGGATTGCCTTAACGATCAGCGCTATTGTTGTGTCGTCAGTTGAGTGAGGTTTTAGGATAGACGTTGATTTATCATGGGGTATGTTGGTCTCGTGCAACTCTTGCGTTAACAACCTGTTATGTTTACAGGTTGTTGTTTTGTTTTGTTTTCGGTGGGGGGGGGGGGGGGTGGCTTGCTATCACGAACAGATTAACTTCAGAGCACATGTTTAATACATACACTTACACGCATACACACACTTACACACACACGCGCGCGCGCGCGCATGTACACACTTACACACGCATAACACACACGCATACTCACAAAACACACATACGCATACAAACACTAACACAAACAACACACACAGATACACACACTCACACAAACAACACACACACATGCACACACACACACACACGCCCACACACACGCACGCACGCACGCACGCACACACAAACACACACACACACGCATACAAACACACACACATACGTACATGCACATACACATTATTAAAAAATAAACCCATTGCCACCACTCAGACAAACTCAAACGCTAGAATATAGGGAAGAAACCCAACAACAGGCCATTAATAGAAATATGACTTGAAACTCAAAATTGTAGTACGGTAAGTTGGATGGTGGTGGTAGTGATGGTGGTGATGGTCGTGGTTTCCCGTAACCAATGTGGTCATAGGGGAGCAAGGTATCAGAGACTTCAGCTTCTCTAAGGGCCAGCATATTGAGTGCGGCGCCCATCTTCTCTCCCTCGAAGTTGGATGGTTAAGTATTCCGAAATTTTGGCATTGAGAAACTGAAGTCTCACTCATTTACTGTCGTGAGCTGGAGTCTGTAACCTTTTATCAGTTTTTTAGTGGAAGAAGAAAGAATGCATAGAAGGTGCGTGAGAACGTTATGAAACCAATGGATGCGAACTATCGAAATGACAATAAGCAGGAATTGCAATTTTGTACTGGACGCGACATGTAACAGGAAGCCAGTTTGCGTCCATGAAGTTGTTTATGAAATCTATAAAAGATCTATTATTGTTTGAAATATGGACTAAATTTACGATTTGATATATATATTGTTTAAGTTTACTATATTTTCAAAGAGCATTTATATCAAATTCAAGTACATCACATAGGCGAAAAAACGTGGAAAAATGACCCCCCCAAAAAAAACCCACCAACCAAACAAAAACCAATAAATAAATCTTTGTCAACACTCATAGCAAAATAGACTGTGCTAACTCAGATCATAAAGAAGCGTAAACTTCAATGGTACGTGTCACAGATTCAAAGATCAAAAGGACTTGCAGAAGCGATAGCTAGCTAGCTAGCTAGATAGATAGATAGAATAGATATGATAGATAGATAGATAAAGATAGAGACAGAACTCAGATCGAGACAGAAATACATTCTCTGAAAGGAAAAAAGAAAGAGAAGCTCTTACCTCACTGTTTAAAAGCTTAAATAAAAAGATGATGACATCCTAAAAAAAGCAAGAACTTTTTAAAACCTGCACAGAAACGTAGCAAGGCTTTTTAACACCATGTTATCGGGTAAAATATCACCATATTCATTTATAATGTATTACATTATGTCACTAAAACTGGTTTTTGACAACGAAAAGCTTTGTTTATTTTTTGTGGGGGTGGGGGTGGGGTGGGGGGGGGGGGGAGTGGGGTAGGGAGATACAGTGAGAAATTAAAAAAAAAATACTCAATAAAATCCTTTGGAAGAAATTGTTCCTCATCTCTCCTGTGCTCTTCTCATTTCGCCAGTGTTGAATGTGTGTCAGTAAAGCTCTCCTGTTTTGTGACATTTGGGAGGGTTTTTTTTCTGTTTTGCATTATGCAGCGGTGCAAGTCCTCCTCAAACCTGATTTTTTCTTTTTTTTTTTCTTTTTTATCTGGCTTTATTGTGGGGGGGTAGATTATTCTCGCAATATGCGATCCGGGTTCGATTCCTTAAGGGATTTTTCGTGAAGTTATATCAGTGCTGATCACTCTTCCAAAGTCTTCGGTGAGACTATAACGAGGCCTGTGCAACACACGGACATCTGCGCACACGTAATCCTTTCGTTTTGTAGAGTACGCATGGGCCGCGGGACTATGACAAGATTACAACTCATACACGGATGGATGTAAAAAGCAGATGATGCTTTTCATCCCTGATATAAGAATAGTAAAAATATGATAATATACAATAAGATAAATAAAAATGTGTAGAGCTCCGTCAGTCGTTCGATTGAATTGGCAAAGAAAGGTCATTTGTTCACGACAAGCCGGCTTGGTGGTGTCAATGCGGGAGTGAGTCCTTGCATCTGATGAGATGTTGTTAGGTGGCTGAAGTACAGCTTCGTTGTCTCTTTCTTTGCTGCGTTGATTTTCTTCACACATCAGTGTTGTGGAGAACTGCGCCATTTCTGCAGTCAGCGTACTCTCATTTCTAGGTTGATGTCCAGATAGAAGATAGATAATATAAATGAATACATAAATAATAGCGTGAATAATAAATAAATGAATAATAAATAAATAAATAAATAAATAAATAAAAAATAAATAATGTATGATAAAAAATATATATAATAAAAAATCTTATATGTTCTCCGTTTCCACGCCCTTTTTTTTTCGACCTCTCTGCCTCAGCAAGACCCAAGGTTCGCTATGTTTATTATTTATTATTATTTATTACCCCTTATGTCACAGCAGATTTCCCTGCGTGAAATTCTGGCTGCTCTCCCCGTGGAAAAAAAAAGGTGCCAAAGGGGACAGTTTTGAGTCCCTCCTATCCACGACTTTTGCACAGTAACAGAGCCCTGGCACCAAGACAGGCTGTCTGTATGCATCACGGTTACTGCATTTTATAAGACACGTGCATATCACCTCTTACATAGAGCGATTTTATAAGATGTAAAATGGCCGGTTCATTGCTCTCATCCGACTTTTGCACAGTACAGAGCCAGGCACCAAGACAGTGCTGTACTGTATGCATACGTTTCTAGGATATTTGATATGCGTGCCGATTGATGACACCACAGCCCCCAATGGTAGCCTGACTAGAATAGCAAATTATGGTCGAATGAAACATAGAACAATGTAGACAGAAAAGTAAGGTAGCATGATAATGACATGTATAGATTGATGACAAACAAAGTGTAGGGCAGAACCATATGCACATTGCAGAAAACCACACATAAATTGGCCGCGAGGGGTTGCCACGCCTACACAGCTTCAGATAGGTATTTCCAAAAAAAAAGGACAAACTACTGGTTGTGTTACCTGTTCTTCGCACCTGACTTGCACAGTAACAACTTGACACAGAGGCTCTTTTTTTTTCTTTTTTTCTCTTTTTATTTCGAAGTAATGGAATAAGCACTCAGTGCTTTTACATCCAATCCGTGGTATGCGTTGAAATCTGTATCGTCCACCGTACACGATGACTATGACGGGAATCGAACCCGGGTCTTCAAAGTGCTGTACTGTATGCATACACACTTTACTAGCATCTTGGATATGCATGACTCCGGACTTGTGGCAACACACAGTCCCGGAGACAGCAGCCTGGTTTGAATGAAAGCTGGCACAGCTTACGCAATAAACGTAGCAGTGCGCATAATAATAATGAAATGTACAATATATGATCGTGCACCATAGCAAAGTCAGGGCCCTGCCACATGCCACACACAAGAAAACACACAACACCACACACACACACACACACACACACACACACACACACACACACACACACACACACACACACACACACACAACACAATACGAGCGTGGTGTCGCCATAAAACTGGCGCCATGCATACCAAAGATGCTAATAAAGCGTGTGTGCATACAGTACAGGACTCTCTTGTGCTGTGGGCTCTGTTACTGTGCAAAAGTCGGGGTAGGTCGGGACTCAAACCGGTGCTTTTTGTCACATCTTTTTGAAACACGCGCCGTATTCTTGAAGGGGGTGTGTATGCCCACTCGCGCGCTGCGTGCACGCGCTCAAGTTTGTGTGTGCATTTTTGTGTGTGGGCATGGGGCGGGTCCCTACACTTTGCTGTGGTGCAGCATAATAATTATTATCATATATTATTATTCTTATGCGCGCTGCTACGTTTTATCGCGTACACTGAACCAGCTTTATTCCGATAAACTGGCTAGATTCAGTCAGGCTGCTGTCTTTCGGGGCTTTGGTGTCGCCACAAGTCCGGCGCCATGCATATCAAAGATGCTAGTAAACGTGTACGCATACAGCACAGCACTCTCTTGTGCCGTTTGCTCTGTTTACTCGTTACTGTGCAAATATCGGAGTAGGACGAGACTAAAACCGGCGCTTTTTGTCACATCTTTTAAAAAAGCGGGCCTTATTTGTGTGATGGGTGTATGCGTGCACACGCGTGCGTGCGCGTGTTCAAGTTTGTTTAAGCCTTTTTGTGTGGGGCATGTGGCAAGGCCCTGCACTTTGCTGTAGAGCATGGTATTATTGTATATATCATTATTATTAGCCGCATTTCTACGTTTTATTGCGTACACTGTACCAGCTTTAATTCCGACAAACTGGCTAAATTAAAGCCACGCTTTTGTTTTCCGGTCAGTGGTGTCGCACAAGTCCGGGCCATATATCAAAGATGCCAGGAAGAATGTGTGTACGCATACAGTACAGCACTCTGTGCCGTGGGCTCTGTTACTGTGCAAAAGTCGGGGTAGGACGGGACTCAAACCGCACTTTTTGTCACATCTTTTCGAAAAACGCGCCTTATTCTTGTGAATGTGTATCTGCGCACGCGCGCGTGCATGCACGCGCTCGTGTTTGTGTGCGTTTTTCTTGTGTGTGTGAGCATGTGGCAGGGTCCCTGCACTTTTCTGTGGTGCATTCAAATTATGCGGCCTGTATGCAAGGGTGTAGACTTTTTTTTTTTTTTTTTTACAAAATAAACAGCAAACAAAACAGTTCAACAAACATAGATAATGTTGGCATTGTCAAGAGTAATTTTCCAAAGAAACATGAACTGTTTCAACTTTGTTCATACCAATTTTGTTCAGGAAAGTTCTCGGGCTTTCAAAGCATAGAATATATAATACCCAAAGGTCTCAATCGGCAAACATTACCTACTATTCAAAATAGTTTGAAGGCATTGTGTATTCACATTGGTAAAAGCATTCTGACAGGTATTTCTCAAGTCTGTAAACTTTTGTACATTCCGGTAGAAGAGAGATTTCAGTTACAATTTTGTCACAAAAAGACACTGTTTAGAGTTATTTTATCTGCTTTTTTACATTTGAATTACCAATACCAAGTCGGAATTTAATCAGTAAATACTTAGATTTACATTTTGTAATAGCAATAACAGAAAGAGAGAGAGAGAGAGAGAGAGAGAGGAGAGAGAGAGAGAGAGAGAGAGAGAGAGAGAGAGAGAGAGAGAGAGAGAGAGAGAGAATCATGCATCACAACTTGTGCTTATTCTCCACACTGTAAAACACACACAAGCCTGAACAAAGGGCCTTGGTCAGGATTCCGTTTTTATTGGATGTTTTTCCGTTTTTTATGACATGTACAAAACTCGGTATTTTTTCAGGAAAAGTTAGTTGGGTAGTCAAGTGCCATTGGTGTGTGCTCACCACTAATTTAAAGGTATAGAATTATCATTGTTGTAATTGTATAATTATGTTATACATATAACAAAAAATAGGAATCATGAAATACAAGAAAAAATCGAGGCAATAGTGGTTACAGGAAACAGCTTTTGCTGGTTCTCTAAAAAGAACATGCAACATCTTTTCTAGTATTTTATCGGACAAATTTAGAATTTATGACATGATTACACAGATGATTGAATTGGGTTGTAAAGAGTTTATCCACACCATTTCCAGTTGGGATTCAAAAACAAGCTTAACTGGATTAGGAACAAAAAGGATATGCTCATATTAAGCAAACAGTTTATATGCTACTGGCAAAAGGGCTGTACTTCATCGTTTCGTGGAAACAGAAATTAAAAGCACTTCAACCCCTGATATAATTATTTTAATAAGTTACGAATTTTGACTTGGAATAATAGGAAACGGGTGGGAGGGACAGCACACAAAGTGAAGGGCATTAACTGCAAGCTAAGTTTACCAGATATTACAAAAAAATTGTATAAGTAATTTCACATAAAAAGGATAGATTAGGGATATGCTTTAAGCCATGTCCTTCGGAAAAAAACAACTGATACAGGCAACAAGCTACACATATGATTTATACTATCCATCATTCCAGGTAAAAAATGAGTGTTTGGAATGGCACGTGCAAGTAAACCAGTTACACAATCACGCAGATAAAAGTGGAGACATTTCAAGCCCCCAAAAGGAATTTTGAAAGACCAACCCCCCAAATTTTTTTTTACTGAACATGTAATTTTAAGTGCATCATGTAATTCATTCATGGGCAATGCACGTTTGAAAAAAAATAAAGATAAAAAAAATCAGTTGTAAACTACTTCATTCTGCGTTAAGTACTTCAAATTGAATACACAAAAATGCAAACATAAAAGGAATATCGCCTTTTGGTCAGAAAATCCAAGAAAACTGTACTAAAGTTTCAATACAAAATAAAGATATTACTGACGGGAAAAGAAAAATCGAAAAGCCAAACACTTTGAGTACAAGACTAGCTGTCCACCAGAAATTCCTTGATGAAATAAGTTGTTTTTTTTCCTAATGATTCAAAGTAAAATTATAAAAAAACC
>CM060340.1:42052986-42070486 GCA_030674155.1 Stramonita haemastoma
CATCCTGCATCTAGCGTACACGTTAAATCCTGTTCCGCTTTTCGAAAGAGTAGGCCATTGTGTGCTGGTGGGAACAGATGACAAGATTTACAAAACTGCATGCACACGGGGACTGGATGAAAAATGCGCATGAGTGCTTATCCCCTCTATCCTCGATATAAGCGAATAAAATAAATAAATAAATTAAATTAAATTAAAAATAAAAGCACACACACGCGCCCACCCACAGAACCACTTTTTAGTGGATAGACATTAAAACATACACACACCACACCACACCACACCACACCACACACACACCACACCACACGACACCCCACATGTTCCTAAAAATAATATCTAACACATAAAAATAATATCTAACACATAAAAATAAAATTGTAAAATTAATAGTTTATTTCATGAAATTTAGACAACCCTGAATTCGGATTGCGGCTACCTTAATGGTGGGCAAGGACAGTCACATAATTATGCAGAAATCTGTTGGTAAACCTCAGAGCTCTAGCTGAGGAAATTGAAGGGGGGGGTACCTTTTTAACTGATTGCAATAAAGGCGAAAACAAATAAAAATCCAATCCAATCCAATCTTGTTTATAACTCCCCCGACCACAGAGACCATATTGAGTGGAAGGGGCAGGCTATCACCTTGTCAAATTATTAGATCCCAAATTAAAACTCAACTCTATACACATTAGACCTAGCGTTTAAAATCAACCCCACTGACGTTCCTTTTATCAACACCCTAGTCAACCATAAGGGTCAACCCAGGACAGTCATAAGTTCCTTGACAAGGTGTAACCAGTCCGGCGACAGTTTTCTTTTTTTAGCTGCTGGAAAGTCCTTTTCCTCGACTGTAATGCTGTCCTCAATTGCGATGTCCTCAAAATATCATCACATCTGTAAGAAAGAACAGAAAGAAAAATATGTTGTCAGACCTGCTTGGGGACAAAAAGAATGGACTGGGAAGGTAGAAAAATGATCAGTAAAAAGGGAGAGTGGACAGTTTGAGGAAAAAGGCAGGAAAGAAGTGATAGAAATTGGAAAATTGTTCATTCTGACAGGACCTTGGAGATTTTAGATCTGTGTGTGTGTGTGTGTGCGTGCGTGCGTCCGTGTGTGTCCGTGCGTGCGTGTGTGAGAGAGAGGTATACAGAGACAGAGATATGTATAGAGAGAGAGACAGAGAGACAGACAAACAGACAAAAAGAGAGAGACAGACAGAGAGAGAGAGACATACAGAGACATACAGAGAGACATATTGTGATTCTTAATTATATGCCTGACAGAGTTGTAATATCACTTCACAGAATGAGAAGTCTTTTACGATATGTTATTTCATTAATTTTTTCGTTATGTAAAGCATAGTTTTTTGCTTGGAATACATTTGAAGAAAAGGTGCTGTTACATATAGTGCTTGCGAATTTTGGCTTCATACAACTTACAGGTAATACTGAATATTATCTTTGGGCAGCAATGTTAAATAATTCAGGCTGATCTCAACATACAGATACTCTTGGATAATTATTATCTCTTGGCAGCAATACCAAAGAACTGACTACTTAGCATATGTAGCCTGAATGACAACTCAAGATTTGAATAAAGGATACTAGATAAATGTGTAAATAGTCTCTTTGAAAGAAAAGTCAATAGTGTTTTCTTTTTGTAATTGGAATATCCTATTAAATGAGTGTTACAGACGATTTAGCAGGAGAAATACAAATGCTAAGACAGAGGGAATAATCACTAATGCTTTGAAATTATATTTGTATACCACTAAGTCACCACAGATTTATCTTCAAGTTGGGGCTGTTTCGCCACAAGAGCAGCGTCACCCATTTTTCTCCTGCCATCATGTGTATGTTTCCCTATGGGAGTGGCTGTTTTCTGCAGAGTTTTGCAATTGACAACTCTCTTGTTGCCGTGGGTTCTTTTATGTGTACTAAATGCGTGTTGCACACGGGAACTCGGTTTAACGCCTCATCCGAAATACTAGCATCCAGACCACTACTCATAATCTAGTGGATGGGGGAGGTGGAGGAGGTTGGACACAAGCCTGTTACCTGATCATGTGCTGGTAACCGACAAGTGGTGCTGGATGGCGTGTCTGTTCTTCGCCACTTGGTTCCTGTCCAGTTGTTCCTGTAAGCAGTTAAGACGTCATCAGTGACAGAAAATGTTAAATGTTAGTTCATATGCTATGATGATTTTATTTTACCACTTTGAAACAGAACTCATGATTGTTCTTTACAGACAATGACTCATTTCATCTTCTTTTTTTTATTTTTTACCTCAAATATAAAAAATGCTTTAGAACATTTTGGAACAGAACAAATGCAGAATTATTCTTTAAAGACATCACGATTTTACCTTTTTTAGTTAAAATGTACAACACGGTTCAATTTTATGTAAATACAAAATAGTTTGTGAATACAAAATAACGGAATTATTCTTTAAAAGACATATTTTCACCCTTTGCTTTATATATATTAGCTTAACTGTTAAAAATATTTTATTCCATTTTGTAAAAACAATTTTCATGAGTACTCTTTGAAATCTTTACCCCATTTCAACTTTTGCTTTGATCAGCCGAAATAATTATCAAAATAATTTGGTACCATGCACCCAGAAAAGTAATTCACCATTATTCTTTAAAGACCCTGCTACAGTTTATCTGCATGGCAGCCTCTGGTACAGTTGTGGCAGACAGCATTGGATGGCGAGTTGATGGCCTGGTTTAGCAGTCCCTTCTACTTTGGATTGTACTGGAACTGTTGTGGCTCATATGGTACCTGGTTGAATAGATAAAAATCACAAAGTTTGTAATAAGAGAAAATTCTCAAATTAGCAGTACAGAATTTGTCTTTTAGTAAAGAAAAAGTTGACCAGCTGCAATGGTGCAGTGGCTAACACATTGACCTTGGTAGTTTACGAGTTTAAATCTCATAAAAAGCACATTTTTAATAGCTTTAAAAAAAACATCCTTCCTGCTCCTACCTAGAAAGAAACCTACAGGTTTAATGGGAAGACGGGGACCGCAGTCAAGAGCATGACCCACTTTAGAGATGCAACAGTGGGAAATGTTTAAACTACAACAACACTGCACCAACAACTAAATAGTGGCCAAAAAGTGGTCGCATACACAAAAAAATTCACCATTGGAGAACCACTGGAGGAAAGAGAAAAAAAGGCAGAAACAATAGAAGAATGCAACAACAGAAAATGTGACTGACAAAAAGTATCAGATCAGAAATTGCAGAATATAGAAGCAAAAGTATAAATACCTTGTCTAGTTTTCAGAAAAGGCGGTTCATGATGCATGCCCTTCAACAAATCTCAGGCACTTGATTCCAGACCCAGAGCCCCTGAAAGCAATAAATCATCATCAGTGGACTGGAAATTCTCTTGTTGGCTCTGTTAATTATCACAACGGTTTTATTTCATCTGACAGATTTCACCGTGCTTCTTCGCCAATTTATTGTTGAACTTGAGTTCAACTCTTCTATGAGGTAAATATTCCAACACTCCAGTCAATACATTTTCTTACTAATTTTTAAACAAGAAGGCTTTACTGTCCACAGAATCATGATACTCTCCGTTCCAGAGTTAGAAGCTGCCATGTCTACAGCAACCAAACACCACAAGATTTTTATAACTATACATTTTAAAAACTCGTTTTCTAAAAGAATGTGAACTCGAGTCTCTTAATAGTTAGAATACAAACGAAAAAAATGATACCTTTAAAAATGATAGATATTTTTTGCTTTTTAAATATACTTTTCCAAAAAATCAGAAAAAGACGATAGCTGAATACTGAATGGTTTTAAGAAAGTATCTCAACTCTAGCGGCACAGTACTTACAGATAGATGCCAGGATCTCATGCAGCAGGTGACTCCAAGGTGATGATCAGCAGAACCTGGTCCCACTGTTGAAGAGTCTTCAGGATGATCCACATAATGACTCACCACCAGGTTAGGACCCTTGTTTAATAAAGGAGGGGGAGGACAAGGAAACGCCTTAGGAATGGAAGGAATGATCGTTCACAATACCTCATGAAAACCGTTGGTGGTGCTGGTATTTTCAGACATTAGGATACCTATCAGAAATGGAAGGGACTGACCGAGTCACAATACCTCATGAAAACCGTCTCAAAGCCACTGGTATTTTCAGACCAAGGAAAAACCATCAGAAGTTGAGGGAAATGAAGTCACTATACCTCATGAAAGCCGCCTTAAAGCTGAAGTAGATGCTGGTATTTTCAGACCTCAGGAAACCCATCAGAAAAGTAAAGAAATGACAAGTCACAATGCCTCATGACCCTAGTTTCCAAGCCATTGTAGGAGGGGGCGGGGGGGGGGGGGGGTCGGATGAGAAGATAGATCACTGCCACCCGGATTGCTTTCAGATTTCTTGTATTATTTTTTCTTCCTATTTTATTTAAATTTGTTTTTCTTTTATTTACCTCATTTAGCTTTAGTGTGTTTTGTTTATATTTTAGTCTAGACTATGCCTTACTTTTTATTTTATATCGTTTTATTTCATTTTATTTCTAGTTTAGAATAAACCCTACTTTTTTGTTTTATCTCTGAATTTTTATATCATTTTATTTGTCCTATATTTTACTTTAGGTTTATGATGTTATTTTACTCTTATTTTTTTTTAGTTAGTTTTCATTGATACCAATTTTATTTCAGCAAGGAATACTGATTGCAATCAGAGGGTAGGTGATCATTTGAAAACAGCTGACAATGAAGTTCTAACAAAGACTGAACCAAAACCAGACACAAAGACTGAAAATAAAAACAAACATGGACACAAAGACAAACCCGGACACAAAGACAAACCCGGACACAAAAACGAACATGGAGACAAAAACGGAAACCTGGACACAAAAACAAACATGAACACAAAGACATACCTGGACACAAAGACATACCTGGACACAAAGACAAACCTGGTCACAAAGACTGAAGTTAAAGCTGAAGACAAGGACTAAAACATGGACACAGACTGAAAGCCAGACTTGAGGGACTGAAATCAAAGCCAGATACAGAGACTTGAACCAAAGCCGGACAAAAAGACTGGAACCTGGACAAAAAGACTGGACCCTGGACAAAAAGACTGGAACCTGGACAAAAAGACTGGAACCTGGACAAAAAGACTGGACCCTGGACAAAAAGATAGGAACCTGGACAAAAAGACTGGACCCTGGACAAAAAGACTGGACCCTGGACAAAAAGATAGGAACCTGGACAAAAAGACTGGAACCTGGACAAAAAGACTGGAACCTGGACAAAAAGACTGGAACCTGGACAAAAAGACTGGAACCTGGACAAAAAGACTGGAACCTGGACAAAAAGACTGGGAGCTGGACAAAAAGATTGGAACCTGGACAAAAAGATTGGAACCTGGACAAAAAGACAGGGAGCGGGACACACAAAGACCTAAACACAAAGCCCGGACACAGAACTTTAACAAGGCGCAAAGTCTGACTACAGCAAAGGGAAAATAGTATACAAGTAAAATCTGTAAATCAGCTGAGCGAGGAAGCAGCTAACTGCCCGACAACTGGCAAGCTTTGCATTCATGATGACATCAATGATGAACGCTTAACCTGACTACAGCAAACTAGAGTCCAAGAAAAACTGAAGGGTTGGGGATGATGCACTATTTATATTCTTCAGATGAAGCATCGACTTTTTACCAGACCCCAAGAAAGCAAAATCCTGAAACTTTTCCTTGAAATTTTGTCATCCATTCCTTACCCTCTACTACCAAACATAGCCTAACAAAGCAAGATCGTTGCGAATCATAGTAAGTCTGGCATTGTGGTGTTTGTAGGTTGAAGATGGCTGCAAACTTTCTGAAAATACAAATGCCTCTGATCAGTAGTGCACAGCATCTAATTGAAGGAGTAAACAATCAGAGAGAGATAAGTAGAAAGAGAGTGAGTGAGCGAGCGAGCGAGCAAGAGAGAGAAAGAGTGAGCGAGCGAGCGAGCAACAGAGAGAGAGAGAGAGAGAGAGAGAGAGAGAGAGAGAGAGAGAGAGAGAGAGAGAGACAGACAGACAGACAGACAGAGATACAGACAGACAGACAGACAGACAGAGAGCGTGTCCGCGCGCGTACGCGGTGTGTGTGTGTGGGGTGTGTGCGTGCGTGCGCGTGCTCGTGCATGTGTGCGCATTTGTGTAGGCCTACCACTTGCGTCTTGTTTAGAAAGCATTCCCGTACCCAAAATGTGGCTACCTTAATGGGAGAACAAGAACGATGCATAGGCAAACATCTCACTATAGGGCAACCCCCCCTCCTCCCAGCCCCCACCATGATAATTATTGTCTGAGCAACTTTTTTTAACAACCTGGAACACAAATTCCTCCTCCCCTCCCACACTTCTTACTTTTTCATTTCGAACATTTAATAATTATAATCATGAACAACAAAACAAAGCAACACACTACACAACAAAAAAACAGTAATTACCTGTAGCCTTTGGGTGAAAATGGCGCTATGTGGCGACGACGCATGATGTGGATTTTCTGCTTGCGGATCTACAACACGCTCTGGTCTCAGTCGACGCGCAATCAGAAATGAAAGCGGGGGCTATGGAGCAGTTCTGAAGCCTTTTCTGACTGAGTAGAGTTCATTTCTATGTGTAGCATGGGCATCAGTGTTGATGGTGATCACTGCTCGAGTTTTTTTTTCTTTTTTCCTTTCTTTCTCGTCACTGGCTGGCTAACTGGATGACTTCTTTCTTTCAGCTTGCTGTTCCGTTAGCCTATACTGACTTTTTGCTTGGCAGGCCTGCATGTGCATTTGCTTGCTGGTTGATGTGGGGTCTGTGTTACTGGGCAAGAAAATAATAAGCTAGAGAGGAGAACAGAAAGGAAAAAGAAACGAAAGAAGAAAGATGACAGTGAGAAAAAAATAAGACAGAGAGAGAGAGAGAGAGAGAGAGAGAGAGAGAGAGAGAGAGAGAGAGAGAGAGACAGACAGAAAGACAGACAGACAGAAAGACAGACAGACAGAGACAGAGAAAGACAGAGAGAGAGAGAGAGAGAGAGAGAGAGAGAGAGAGAGAGAGAGAGAGAGAGAGAGGGACAGAGAGAGAAATGCAGTTCTATTTCACGAGAGAGAGAGAGAGAGAGAGAGAGAGAGAGAGAGAGAGAGAGAGAGAGAGAGAGAGGGGGGGGGAGGACAGAGAGAGAAATGTAATTTTATTTCAGGAGAGAGAGAGAGAGAGAGAGAGAGACGGACGGTCAGACAGACAGACAGACAGAGACACAGAGACAGACAGAGACAGAGAGACAGAGACACAAGGAGAGGCAGACAGACAGATCGACAAACACAAATACAAATTTATTCCACAAAGGGGGTGATAGGGAGACAGAGGGAGGGAGGGAGGGAGAGGGAGAGGGAGAGAATGAGAGAGAGAGAATGAAGGGGAGAGAGAGAGAGAGAGAGAGAGAGAGAGAGAGAGAGAGAGAGAGAGAGAGAGAGAGAGAGAGAGAGAGAGAGAGAATGAGGGAGAACGAGATAGGAGACGAAGAAGAGAAAGTAAAACTTGGAAAGACAGAAAAGTAAAAGTAAAAAGAAATCAAGGAATAGGGGCAGAACGAAATTAAAAACAAAAAAAAGTGAAGAATCAAAGACACAAGTCAGACAGAAAAATGAGAAAGTAAGATTTGAAAAAAAAGAAAAAGCAATACATATAGAAAAAAGCAAACCCATACACACTGGTTTGATCTGACATCCTCAAAGTGGGATTGCCCCTACCAAAATGGTGGGCAAAAATGGTCACATGCAAAAATCTCATGTTGTGAACCTCGGAGCTCTAGCCAAGGAACAAACCAAAAAGCTGTCATGTAACTTCGCATCCTAAACAAACTAGTAATCCCTGTAGGGGGAACAAACCGAAACACCCCCTATGGGGATGTCAAAGGCTGTCAGCAGAAACCGCATCCCCACCTTCTGGAACTGTATGCTAGGTGTTCCTCTACTGTATCTCTTTTTTCCATTCTTTCTTTTTCTTCTCTATCACATCATTCTTTATGTTCTACTCTTTTGGTCCATTCCCGAATTTTTATCCGATAAACGAAAAAACATAACAACTCTCTCCAACGCTAAAAGTCAAACGCGCTGGGCCTGACTTGTGCACAAGGCATTTTCGCTCATATGACAAACAACACTGCTTGCTCTCTGAGAGTTGGTTGAAGAAAAAAACATAACACTTCTCCATCGTAACTATCATCTACACCACTTTACTTTTGGTACAATACGTTATTGTACTATTCTTTATGTATTTACTGATTTTTTCTTACTTGAAATAAAAACCACACAAAAAATAAAACCAGCACCATAAACAGTAACACAACTTACCTGTAGTGTAGGCTCAGGTCAAAATAGCGCAGCAGCCACAATGGACACACAGAGTTGTGCACTGGTCACCGTCAGCTTGTCGAATGTTGGAAGGAAGTGAGAGGGCTTAGACTACACGACAGCTAGCTCAGTTCCCGCCACCCCACTCTTCGGGTGAACACTGTCATGTTGCACGTGCTTCACGAATCAGCTACAGCATTGATAGCAAGAAAATGATACCATAGGAGAGTTCAAGTTCCTCTCTCTTCTCTCCTCTTTTCTCTCTGTCTCTCTGTCTCTCTCTCTCTCTCTCTCTGTAAAGATTATTATTCAATAGTTCAATAAATCAATCAATCAATCAATAAATCAATCAGTCTCTCTCTCTCTTCTCTCTCTCTCTCTCCTCTCTCTCCCCTCTCTCTCTCTCTCTCTCTCTCTCTCTCTCTCTCTCTCTCTCTCTCTCCCTCCTCCCCTCTCTCTCTCTCTCCTCTCTCTCTCTCTCTCTCTCTCTCTCTCTCTCTCTCTCTCTCTCTCTCTCTCTCTCTCTCTCTCTCTCTCTCTCTCCTCTTCTTTTGTTTATATGTATTGTCTTAAAGTAAGAAATGTTTCTGAAAATGTTTTGATATATATGATTTTGTTTGGGCTGCACTCTTCTCAGCTGTCTCCATCCTATTTTAATCTATTTGATTTTTTTTAATTAATTAGTATATCTATCTTGACATTATAGTTGGGGTTAGTTGGGTACCATAGATTTGTCGAGAACATATCTATCTCTATGTTTAAATGTTATTCAATGTATCCAGTTGGGTACTATGCATTGTTGGATGTAAACCTATCTCCTTTTCCTTAAATCATAGTTTGAAGTTTTATTGTTTGTGATGGTGGTTTGTGGGGGGGGGGGGGGGTGGTTTTGTTGTTTGGTTGTTGTTTTTGATTTGCTATTCCCTAATCAGGGTAAGGCCCGGATGTAAAAGCAATGTGTATATCTACTCTGTTACCCTTGAAAAACAAAGATTATCTCCTTCCTTCCTTCCTTCCTTCTCTCTCTCTCTCTCTCTCTCTCTCTCTCTCTCTCTCTCTCTCTCTCTCTCCTCTCTCTCTCTCTCTCTCTCTCTCTCTCTCTCTCTCTCTCTCTCTCTCTCTCTCTCTCTCTCTCCTGTAAGTGCTGGAAGAAAATATTGTTAATACAGATTTGTCACCCTTGAAAAAAATATTATCAATTAATCGATCAATCAATCAACCAAACAGTCAATCAACGAATCAAACAATCACTTAATCAATCAACCAACCACACTATCAATCAATCGATCAATCGATCGATCAATCAATTCATCACTCACTCACTTAGTCTGACCGTGGGGTACATACTTACCAATGCCATAATTTATTTTGGAAATTATACTTGGCCAAGGCAATGTACCAAGGCAAGGCAAGGCAAGGCAAGACAGCTATGTCAATTTTTGATATAAGCAAAGTGTCGAAGCCTACATTAAAATATTGTTGTGTTGTAAAATAATTGTGTCGAGATTGTCTTCAGCCATGACAAGCTCTTAGCATAACAACTTTCACTTTCCTATAAACCAGGAAAACTCGCTGTTTGCATGAAGAAAGGCAGGAGAATGGGCTGGGTAGGCAGAAAGTAGGCATGAAAGGAAGAGGAGAGAGAGGTGAGGAGTTAGACCAAAAAAAAAGGGAGGGACAGAAAAGGAGAAATTGCTGGCTCAGAATGTCAGTAAGATGGGGATGCTATGTATGCCGATGGGGTCCCCGGTATTCCCACAGGAGAAACTGCTTGTTTAGAACTGAACGGAGTTGCTGTTAAACTGGCCGATTAATTCTGCTGTGACGGAGTACTGTTGCCTTATTTTAAAAATCAAACACGCCTACACAAAATGATAAAAGCAGGTAAATTAGATGTCATTAAAAAGTTTGCTTTATATATATTATCTAAATATCTTTTATGCAGGCTTTATATCAAGAAATACAGAAAAAAGAAAACATAAGTATGTTTGCCATACAAGGCAAGATATACCCACTGTTCAATCCACTAGGTTAAATGAGGTGATTTCACAGCAAAGTCATGTTCTAGGGGTCTTGTTAATATGACTGCAAGTCACATCACATTTCTCTACTGAAATTCAGGCTGCTCTCTGAAGGGAGAGCCCGTCGCCACAAGAACAACGCCACCCATTGTTTTCTCTTCCTGACTACACATAATTATATTTGTTTCCCTACCACAGTAGCTTTTTCTGCATAATTTTGAAAGGAGCATTTCCCTTGTTGTTGTGGGTTCTTTTGCGTGTACTAAATATGTATAGCATACGGAACCTCGGTTTATTGTCGATGACTCATCCAAAAGACTAGCACCCAACCACCACCCACCGTCTAGTGGATGGGGGAAAAAGTTTCGGGACCAAACGGGGATCAAACCACGCACACTTCAAACCCGGACTTTTTGCTTTCTAAACAGGTCCGATACCTCTGACCACCGATTTACCGAAGCACTTTGAAACCTAATGTTTGTCTTCACACCAAGTGAAGGGACAAATAAAACATGTCACAGAACACAGACTGCTTTACCATAGGGTAGGTCACAACACAATATAAGAAAGCACACACAGAGTACAACGATAAGATTATGTCTAATCTATCCGATTATTCTTTATCGAGATAAGATAACATCAAGCTTTTCATCGGTCGTGTAACATTGAAACAGTCATTTCCCCACACGATTACTTAAAGTGAACATAAGTGTTCTCGTGGTCACAGGCTTTAAGTCCACCGAGCTGGGAGTTATCAAGATTAACCCAGAAGTTGAGACAACGTTATGAGCGCATTTTGACAGCATCCAGCCTGGAAGACCAAAGTTAATTGACCTTGGATGAATTCCTGTTCCATCTCGGCGGCGTCTCGCTGAGTAAGGGTAGGGTGTGTTTTTTTACCATCTCCCGGGTCAACTTCCCTGATCATGTCCATATTTGTGTACACTTGTGAAACATGGACCGTAACAGCAGGCATTGAATGAAGGATACAGTAATGGAGATGAGATGCTTCGCAAACTCCTTGGCATTTCACAGAGATCACATCACTAATGGAGAAGTGAAAACCAGAATAAAGAATGCCATCGGTCCACATGAAGAGCTCCTAACTGCAGTGAAAAAACGCAAGCTAAAAAGTGTACGGGCACGTCACACGATCATAAGGACTGGCCAAGACAGTCTTACAGGAAACAGTAAGGGGAGGGAGACGAAGAGGCAGACAGAGGAAACGATGGGAAGACAACATCAGAGAGTGGACAGGCCTGGGTGGAAGGACCTACTACGGAGGGCGGAGGACCATGGGGAGTGGAGGAGGCTGGTTACAAAATCTTCAGTTGTGCCCCCACGGTCCACGGGACTATGGGACAGGTGAAGGTGAAGGTGAAGGTCAACCTCAAGTCCAGACCTGCCAGTGCTTTGATTTATTTCGTGCATATATACACACGCAGATCAAATATGCATGTGAAATATCTTCATTAATGTCAACATTCAGTGGGTACGGAAACACGAACATGCCCAGCATACATCCGAAGTTGGAATGCGGCTACCTTCAAGGTGGGCAATAACGGTCACATCCAACAAACCTCCCCATCAGTGAACCTGGACTCGAGCTGAGGACCCACCCCCCTTCCCTTCAAAGTAAAGACACCTGCAGTAATTGTTAAGTGGTCCCAGCAACACTCGCAAAAGTTGTATCCTGAAAAGGATGAAGCTTCATTGTGGTCATGTGGTCCCAATCTGTCCTTTGAGCCAATAGCAAAGTCATTCTGGGTAGGAGCCAGCTGCATTAAATAAAATAAATAGAATTAATCTCAGCAAGGTGTCAGTATTCATCAGCTAATCCACAATAAAAAAAATAGTCCATTCATTTCGGACACAGTCATGTTTCCCCCGGCTCAGGAATCCCTTTGAAGTAAAAGTGACCATACTGCCTCTTTCAGCCTGTACCTCTTCTGTGTTGTTAATTTCATCAGGAAAATTCGTGGACTCATTGGGATGTAAAAAAAAAAAAAAAGAAAAAAGAAAGCACAAACCCATGACATGCACAAAGCAATTGACAGTTAAAGGGAAGGAACTCATTTGAAAGGAGACTGATTTGGCGCTGTAGTTTCCCTTAGATTGAACGCAATTTACTGTTTAAAGAAAAACCCTGTTTATGAAAGATAGGACAGAGTGTTTTTGAGGTGCTAAGTAATTGCTGTAGCTGGAGCTGTCACACATGTCAATCAGTTTTGATAATGGAGGATAAACATGAACAGAGTGTTGGACTCTATATCCACAAAACACTGCACATACCATTATGGGGTGTCCACCAGTCTCTAGCTGACTCATTACCATCCCTCTGAGGGCTGCACCTTTTAACATCCCCATCACACAAGCTTATGCTCCAACAACAGACTATGGTGACGAGGGGTTGAAGACTTCTATGATCAACTACAAGAGGTCACAGACATGATGCCAAAGAAAGACATCATTGTAGTTCAGGGGACTGAAATGCAAAAAAATAATAGGAGCAGAGGTGAGCAAGAATTGGAAGGGGACATGTGGAAAATATTGCAACCCTGAGAGCAATGAAAGAGCTTGATGTTCCTAGAATTTGCAAGCTTCAACAACCTGAAGGTGTGACCACATCTGGTCCACACAAACCATCTAGACGTTGAAAATGGCACAGCCCAGGAGGACATCACCACAATCAATTGACCACATCATGGTCAAACAACGCTTTCAATCAAATGCCAGTACTGCAAAGACCAGGGGCTCTAAAAGCAGACATAGGAAGCGATCATGAGCTTGTGATGATGACGTTTAAGCACAAACATGAGCGCATATTTGGTTATTCTTGTGGGAGTGTATAATTATACAAGCACATTAACTCCTTGTAATAATAGGGATTGTTCCGCACCCCCTACTGCCTCTAGTTC
Source organism: Stramonita haemastoma (assembly GCA_030674155.1). Lineage (NCBI taxonomy): Eukaryota > Metazoa > Mollusca > Gastropoda > Neogastropoda > Muricidae > Stramonita > Stramonita haemastoma. The sequence continues at coordinate 42,066,303 of CM060340.1, forward strand.
CCACAGATGTGCTTCAAATCAAGCAAGAGAGGTCACTTGGAAGCTGCCGTGTCGCCACAAAAATGGCGCCACCCATGTCAAAGACGTTAGGAAGCTGTGTGTGCATAGAGTAGAGCACTCTCTTGCTGCCGTGGGCTCTGTAACTGAGCACAAGTCGTGTCAGTAAGGCACTCAAACTGGCCTCTTATCGCGTCTTCTTTCAAATGCGCCTTATTCTTTGGGTGTGTATGTGCGTGTGCATGCGCGCAAGTATGTGTTTGTGTCTGCATTCCTTTTTGTTTGTGTGCTTGTCGGGCGTGCCCTGTACTGTCATATGATACATCATATTGTATACCATCATTATCATCATCACCATCATTATCATCATCATCATCATCATCATCATCATCATCATCATCATCATCATCATCATCATCATATCATCATCATCATTATTATTATATTATTATTATTATTATTATTATTATTATTATTATTTATTATTATTATTTTATTATTATTATATATTTATTTATCTATTAATTGATTTTTAATCTATGATAACAGGTTAGGTTCCGTATACCTGGTGCCTTTCGATCCGACAGATTTGCTTCAAATGACGCCATGAGCGCTTCTTGGAAAGAATGTCTCTTTACAGTAGAGCACTCTTGTGCTGCCGTTAGCTCTGTAAACGTGCACACGTCGGGGTAGGACGGGACTCAAACCTGCCTCTTGTCACATCTTCTTTAAATATGCCTTATTCTTGGAGGGGGGGGGGGGGGGGGGGAGGGAGGGGAGGTGTGAGCACGCGCGTGTGCGAACATATTTGTGTGAGAGATTTTTGTGTTTGTGCGCATGTCGGGTGGGCTGCTGTGGGCTCTGTAACCGTGCACAAGTCGGGGTAGAATGGGACTCAAACCGGACTCTTGACGCATCTTCTTTAAATGCGCCTTATTCTTAGGGATATGTATATGCGCGTGTATGCGCGCGTGCGCACATAATTTTTTTAGTGTGCATTTTTTGTGTTTGTGCGCATGTCGAGTTGGCCCTGCACTTTCTTGAGGTGCACCATAGTGTACATCAATGTGACCAGTAACATGTGGAACTTTTCCCTCTGTGGTCTGCGTTTGTTGCTGTCAAGGAGATACAGTGAGGATGAGTAGGGGGTTATACACATTCCCTTAAGAGGCATGACAATCATTATCATGACCATCAGCATCAATTTCACCTTCAACATCATTATCCCTACCACTATCATCATCATCATCACCACCACCACCACCACCACCACCTCCACCACCACCACCACCACGACCACCACCATCACCACCCACCACCACACCACGACCACCACCACCACCACCACCACCACCACCACCACCACCACCACCACCACCACCACCATCATCATCATCATCATCATCATCATCATCATCATCATCATCATCATCATCAATCATCATCAACTACCATTATCACCACCACCCTCATCTTCATCTCTATCATCATCACTACCAGCTTCATCATTCCACCACCACCACCACCACCACCACACCACCACCACCACCACCACCACCACCACCACCACCATCATCATCATCATCATCATCATCATCATCAACTACCATCATCACCCCCCCCCCCCTCATCTTTATCTCTAGCATCATCACTACCACCTTCATCATTACCACCACCACCATCACCACCACCACCACCACCACCACCACCACCACCACCACCACCACACCACCACCACCATCATCATCATCATCATCATCATCATCATCATCATCATCATCATCATCATCATCATTTCTCCTTAGCCATTCAAGTTGCAACCTTACTGGTATAACTACCCCCATCAACATCATTGTCCTATCACATTCCCTGCTCATCCTGATACTCTTTAATTCCCCACAGAATCATCTTGCATTGTTTTCATCATTATGACTACTTCACTTATTCTCTTGGAATAACAAGGTTGGCCGCGAAAATGTGTGCAATTAAAGGAGAACAAAAACCCAAGGGTGTGTACTGCAGTGTATGAGAGAATGGTGTGACTGTGGAGTGTAGTCAGCAGCCACCTTTGTGGCCAGGATTACCAAGCAAGGCGAAGAAGAGCAGGATAATTATTATTCTCTTGTGCTTTTCTAATGATTATGAATAATGGTACTGTCGTGGTACTGATTATTGACTCGTTTGTGTGTGTGTCAGGAAACGGGCTTTTGCAATGATAATTAGTGTGTGTGTACGTGTGTGTGTGTGTGTGTGTGTGTGTGTGTGTGTGTGTGTGTGTGTGTGTGTGTGTGTGTGTGTGTGTGTGTGTGTGCGTGCGTGCGTGCGTGTGTGTGTGTGTGTGTGTGTGTGTGTGTGTGTGTGTGTGTGTGTGTGTGTGTGTGTATGTGTGTGTATGTGTCTGTGTTTGTTTGTGTTTGTGTGTGTGTATGTGTGTGTGTATGTGTGTGTGTGTGTGTGTGTGTGTGTGTGTGTGTGTGTGTGTGTGTGTGTGTGTGTGTGTGTGTGTCTGTCTGTCTGTCTGTCTGTCTGTCTGTCTGTCTGTCTGTCTGTCTGTCTCTCTCTCTCTCTCTCTCTCTCTCTCTCTCTCTCTCTCTCTCTCTCTCTCTCTCTCTCTCTCCTCTCTCTCTCTCTCTCTCTCTGCATGTGCGTGCATATGTGTGCATGCTTGTGTGTATGTAGACTTGTATGTGCCTGCACCCACATCAGTGCATGTGTACTTGCGTAGGTGCTTGCACACCTCTATCTGCCGACGCCAGCGAATCTTTAACAAGCAGGTAGGAATAAGGGCCGAATCTTCTGAAACACCACCCGTTAATAATTCATCACTGAAATCCAGCATAGCCTTAGTCATGTTTGTTGATCACAAAAGTATGCTTAAAGCTGGCCTCTCACCATAACATCTGAATTATTAATATGTCTACTGCGTTTTTTAAGTTAAAAAAAAGGGGTTTTTTACCCTATTTTTCTCTTCTGCTTATTAACCTCCCACTAAAAATGATGGCAAAGTTTAATACTAATGAATATTTATATAGTGTATTTGGTTTTCTGTGTTTTTGTTCCCTTTTTCTAAGATTTAATTTTTATTTAAGTTTTTTATTTATGTATTCATTCTTTCATATCGAGGATAATGGAATAAGCACTCATGTACTTTTTACATCCAGTCTCCGTGTGTCTGCAGTTTTGTAAATTTTGTCATCTTTTTCCACTGGCACACAATTGCCTACTCTTTCGAAAAGTGAAACAGGATTTACCGAGTGCGCAAGATGTTCTACGTGCGTTAGCACTCGGGGGTTCGGTTTATAATCTCATCTGGAGGAGTTTTGGGGAGAGTTGGTGGTTGTTGTGTGTGTGCGTGCGTGCGTGCTTGCGTGCGTGCGTGTGTGTGTATGTGTGTGTGTGCATTTGTGTGTGAGTCCGTGCGTGCGTGCGTGTGTGTGTGGTGTGTGTGTGTGTTTGTGTGTGTGTGTGTGCATCTGTGTGTGTGTATGAGTGTGTGTGTGTGTGCGCGTGCGCGCGCGTGTGGTGTGTGTGTGTGTGCGCGCGGTACATGTACGCAAGTGCATGCATACGTAGATGCGAGCGTGCATACATGTACTCGTCAGTCTACCGATTTTTGAAAAGATAGGAAAGAAATTGCTGGTAGTATGACTTTCACAATACCAATCTTTAAGAAGCTGGAACTGAAATCTAGCGCAGCATAAGCAATACTTGTCACGGTCGAAAGTCTGGTTAATAGTGGGGCTCTCTGCTCTATTTACACAGTACGAGTCTTTCTCCCGTCTTTTATAAGGACAATAATGGATTGTATTTTCTGTACTTTATTTGTTTTATTATATATCCCTCATACTGTGCTTATTAGTGGAAAACTACCATAATAACACGGTGAATTACTATAGATAAGGATGCTGTGCTTCTGTGTGAGAATTACCAACTAATAATAATAAGAAGAAAGAAAACGAAACAAACAAACGAAAGTCAACAGCAACAAAAACAACACCCTGTCCCCTCCCCCCCCCCCCCCAACCCCCCAAAAAATACCCAAGTCTTGAAAAACAGAGCAGACGAAGATGCAAAATCCCATGTTACGGTGAGAATCTGACTATTAAGAGACTGTGGAGGTCGACAAGGATCATTAAAGCTACGCTTGATTTCAGATGTGAACTCTGAAAGAATGGTGTTTTGGAAAT
>CM060340.1:42075486-42085486 GCA_030674155.1 Stramonita haemastoma
AGGTGACAGCCTTTCTTCGTCTTCGTGCTCTCAGACAGTAACTGTTCTTGTCTGTCATATGAGCAAAATATGCTGTGCTGCCGTTAAGCGCCTGACAAGTCAGGCCCTGCACATCCGACCGGTGTGGTGGAGAATTGTTATCTTTTAAGTCTTCCTAAAACAAAAGAAGGCAGCAGGACATTTTGACCAAGAAGGTGGAAAATAGACACGACTGGGGGTGACAGGAAGAAAAGACACAACGCAGAAACAAAGAGAGGGATAAAAAAGAGGGAATTCATAGCATAGAGTTTCCAGGAGGTGGCAATGCTGTTTATACTGACAGACCGCTGGCATCCCCACAGGGAAAGCGTAACAGTCCTGATAAGTATGGCCTCTGTGGTCGGCAGGGCCATAAACAACAAGATAGGGTTGGATTCGGTATTTTCACTCTGTTTCTTTCGTTCTGTTTGTCTGTCTTTGTCTGTTTGTTTGTCTGTCGTTGTCTGTCTTTGCCTGTCTTGGTCTGTCTTTGTCTTTGTCTGTTTGTCTTTGTCTATCTTTTTTTCTAATTGTTTCCTTTATATTCTTTTTTTTTTTTTAGTCTTTCTGCGCGCACGCAGTATGTATATGTGTGTGTGCGTGCGTGCGTGCGGGCAGGCGGGCGGGCGTTTGTGTATGTGTGTGTGCGTGTTTGCATTATATGTTTTATGTATCTGTATGTTTATCAAACATTCATTCCTGTGTATTTATTTCTTTGTGTATTCTGTCATTTGATATTTTCAGGTTCAAAGAGGAATAGCTGCCCCCAACACATCTGCCTGTTGATGTCACCTGCAAAGTGTTCATCATTCCAGTTTACCAGAACACTTTAGAAAGACATAGATCTATCTGCTATAAAGTACTTCACTTACGTGAAAAGACATCTATTTTAAAGAACTTCTTCAGTTCCCAAAAAGATAGAAAGATAAACAGAGAGACAGACAAATAGATAGATAGACAAATTCCAAAATACGTCATTTCCGCAACCCCCTTTCAAAAACGTCATGTCTCACATCGTCACAACGTCGTCCCCAGAAACCCCCCACCTGGGAACCCCCCCAGAAGACTGCATCTCCTTACCCTCCTCCTCCTCAGACATTTCAGACCACGCCCTGCAACTCCTCACCCATTCAGGAGCCGCGCTGATCACCCTCATTTGCATAGTGGGCGTGCCCACGAACGCGCTGAGCGTGGCTGTGTTCTGCCTGCAGGGCCTCAGGACCCCAGTGCTGGTCTGCATGTTGGCGCAGTCCCTGGCTGACCTCCTCGTCCTCCTTACCTACCTCTGCTGGAACCTGGACTCTCTGGCCTCTCTGCTCTCTGGCTCAGAGAAGGGGCGCCTGCCGTGGTTGAGGGTGGTGGTGAACAATTACCTGTCTGTTGCCATCGGGTTCATGTACGTGTCGGGGTTCCTGTCAGCCGCCATCGCTGTGGAGAGGTGCTGGGCAGTGCTGAGGGCCTTTCGCTCCAGGGTGAGGGGGGGGGAGAGGGTGGGGGTGACGGTGGGGGTAGTGGTGCTGGCTCACGCTGTTCTCTTGGGGTGTCACGTGGTCGTGTCTGCCGGAATCCAGGTGAGTGAGTGAGTCCATGTGTGTGGATGAGTCGAGTGGGGGAACGGGGTAGCCTAGTGTGGTTAGGACATTGCGCTTGCAGTTTGATGACCCGGGTTCTAAACCCGTTGAAGGGGATATTTATTTTCCCCTGGAGTTAACATCAGTACTGACTCCACTCTCCCCGAAAGTCCTTGGGATGAGACTATAAACTGAGGCCCCGTGTGTGAACGCACGCCGAACATCTTGCGTACACGTTAAATCCTGTTCCGCTTTTTGGAAGAGTAGGTCATTGTGTTCCGGTGGGAACCGATGACAAGATTTACACAACTGCATACATTCTGGTGCCGTCTTTAACATGATCCCTGCAGGCGAATGCAGAGATACTAATGGTGGCACACAACACAAAATCATTTAATCTCATCTTTGGGGAACGGAAGAGCTCAAACGGATGGGCGAAAAAATAGATTTGGACTTGTGTCTGACTTTCTTTTGGTGTTTGTTAGAACTATGTGCAAGTGATTCATCTCTGTTTCTGTCTCTGCCACACCCCCTGTATGAGCACTGACAGCAGCCCCACCCCCTGTTACCGCTGTACTGTCGCTAAGATCTGACCCTCATATCACAATACATATCACAAAGTGCTTTGCTGTTGCTTTTAGATCTTCTTCTTTACCATCGAATGCTGGGACAGAAACTACTGTTGTCTTTCATATGAGCGGAATCCCACATGGGTATACCAGAGGACTGTCAGTATAAAACAGATCCAACCCCACATTCTGGACATTCTGTGCCAGAAATTTCCACTTTTCTATCACTCTCTTTATTTCTATTTTGTTTCTTTTCTTTCTGTCCTCCCCTCCCCCCCCCCCCCCCCCCCTCTCGTCTATTTTCTGCCTTCTTGGTCCATTCTTTGGCTTTTTTCTATAAAGATAACAATTCTCTCCCACGCCGAAGTCGGAAGCGCTGGGCCTGACTTGTCAGGCGCTTAACGGCAGGTCATGTATTTTCGGGTCATAAAGTAGACAATAACAGTTGCTGTCTGAGCATTGAAGGAAGAAAATTAGCTAAAATGCATCTAATATCCCTTTAGTGGATAGACGTTAAATTGAAGAAAGCACACCCACACCCACACCCACTCTCTCTCTCTCTCTCTCTCTGTCTCTCTCTGTCTCCTCTGTCTCTCTGTCTCTCTGTCTCTCTGTCTCTCTGTCTCTCTGTCCTCTCTCTCTCTCTCTCTCTCTCTCTCTCTCTCTCTCTCTCTCTCTCTCTCTGAAACACACACACACATGCACACACACACACACACCACACACACCCATCCCCCACTCACACATACATTACCCACTCACTCAATCACACATATACACACACACACCCATCCGCTCCCCCGGCCCCCCCCCCCCACACACACGTACATCCCCCCACACCCACACACCCATATACCCCCCACATACCCACACCCACACACACACCAAACCCCACACACTCACACCCCCACCCCGAAACCTACCTCAACCCACCCCAAACCCCTCACCCACCCCAAACTAACCCTCAACACAAACACACACACACAAACAGGTAAACTGCGTCATTGACCCCCAAACCAACACGACCCGCGACGCCCTGATGGACTCGACCTTCAAACTCAACAACCTTGACCTCTTCAACCTCGTGCACGGTCTCCTCTTCGGGCTGCTCTTCCCGGGAGCCTTCCTCCTCACCACCACCCTCCTCACCGCCCTCACCCTCTTCCACCTCAGGAAGCAGGCGCGCTGGAGAGCCAAGGCGGCCTCGGGCTCAGCCGCGGACCCTTCATCCTCCCTGGGAGGCCTTCCAGGCCGCGAGGCCAACCTGACTAGGGTGCTGGTGGCGGTGTCCTTGGTGTACATCGTCTGCAGTGTGCCCAGGATGGCGGGCAGGTTCAGTCTGCTGCTGGAGCCCAGGTTGAGTCCTGGCGGGGAACTGAAGAACGTGTTCCAGGTGCTCATCTTGACACAGCAGGTAAAAGGGGAGGGGAGGATGTGGGGTGTGTGTGGGGGTTGTGTGTGTTTGTGTTTGTGTGTGTGTGTAGGTGTGTGTGTAGGGGTGTGTTGTGTGTGTGTGTGTGTGGGGGGTGTAGGGTGTGTGTGTGTGTGTGTGTGTGTGTGTGTGTGTGTGGGTGTGTAGGGTGTGTGTGTGGGGGTGTGTGGGGTGTGGTGTGGTGTAGTTGTGTGTGGTGTAGTTGTGTGGTGTGTGGTGTGTGGGGTGTGTTGTGGGTTGTGGGTGGTGTGTGGGGTGTGGGAGGGTGTTTGTGGTTTGTGTGTGTTGGGGTGGGGAGGGGGGGTGTTGAGGTCGGTTGTGTGTGTTTGTGTGTGGGGTAGGGTGGGGTTGTGTGTGTGTGTGTGTGTGTGTGTGTGTGTGTGTGTGTGTGTGTGTGGTGTGTGTGTAATGTAAAATGGCTTGTGCTTTCCCTACAAAGGGGAAGGACAACACTCAAAAAGCATCCATTATTACCATATTTTTTCTCTTTTTCTTTTGATTTCTTTCTTTCCCTTTTCTTTCTTTCTTTCTTTCTTTCTTTCTTTCTTTCTTTCATTCTTACTTACTCTCTGTCTTCTCTTTCCCTGTGTTTGTTGTTATCTTTCCCTGTCTTTCCAGGTGTTCACGTGTCTCAATTCCTCCCTCAACTTCTTCGTCTACTGGGCACTGGGAAGCAAGTTCAAGGCCACTTTGACCTCGCTCCTGACCTCCTGTTGTAGGTCAAGGTCATCCCCTCACCTTGACCCTGCCAGGGCAGAGGTCATGCAGGTGTCCACGGTCAGCAGAGGAACGACCTCGAAGATGTCATCTTCCCAAGGGGAGTGAGAGAGGTGACGGGGTTATGTCCCTTGGACCTACACAAACTTAGTCATTATCACATCAATTATTTTCATTGAAAGTGTTTTTTAAAGTGACTGCATGTAGACACACATGCACATGTGCACGCGTGCGCGCATAGACATGCACACGTGCACACGCACGCACATATGCACGCACGCGCGCGCGCGCACGAACACACGCACACACGCGCACGCACAAACACACGCACACACAAACACACGCACACAGCACTCACGCATGCACACACACACACACACACACACACACACACACACACACACACCACACACACACACACACAACAATCACACACACACACACACACACACCGTCTTTTCGTAAGAGTAGGCCATTGTGTGCCTGTGGGAACAGATGGCAATATTTACAAAACTGCATACATGCGGGGACTGGATGAAAAAATCACATGAGTGCTTATTCCGTTATCCTCGATATAAAAGAATAAAATCCTAGATATAAAAGAATAAAGTCCATAAATAAATAAAGGGATACATAAAGACAAAATAATGGGAACAAGTAGAAATTTTTAAAAAAGTAGGTAGCACAAACCAAAAGTAAAACAGGCCTGCAAAGTAACACTGCATACACTGTCCATTCATTTGGGATTTTTTAGGCAGGAAGACGCTATGTGTAAGCTGAAAATTGCGGATTGATCTCCCTTCAGGGTTTTTTTTTTTGGTATCAACGGCAACATATTTTTTTCTAGGATAATGAAATAAGCATTCATGTGCTTTTTTTCATATATCTACTCCCCGTGTGAATGTGTATGCAGTTTTGTTAATTTCGTCATCCGCTCCCACTGGCACACAATTGCCTACTCTTCCAAAAAGCGGAACAGGTTTTACTGTGTGCGCAGCTGAGTAACACTGTGTAGTAGATGTGTAACAGCAATAATTTTTTTCTAGGATAATGAAATAAGCATTCATGTGCTTTAAAAAAAACCATTACATCTACTCCCCGTGTTTATGCAGTTTTGTTAATTTCGTCATCGGCGCTGATGTTAACTCCAGAGGAAAAATCCTCTTCAACGAGATTCAAACCCGGGTCAGCAGATCATGAACGCATCACTCTGACCACCAGACTATCCCGTCCCCCACAGCAATAAAAATGAGGCATTTACAAAATCCAACCAGTTGTTGGAACCTCAGAGCTCTTAGCTGATGAAGGAAGAAGAAAATGAAAGACACGAAAGGGGTCACAGCTGATTCATCACATTTTGAGGGTTAACTATTTCAAGTTCAAGAAATTATTTTTGTGTTGAAATCAAGCAATCGCTGAGCTAGATAGAAGTCATTGTTCTTTTTGTTAAATGATTTTGCTGGATTATAGACAAATCTTTTTTTTGTCTTTTCGAACGCTCTGACAGCACCTATTGTTGTCTGTTCTATGAGTGAAAATGCGTTACGCTGCGTTAAGCGCCCGGCATGTCAGACCCAACGCATCCGACTTCGGCATAAGAGAGAACTGTCTATTTAAGTCTTTCTGGGAAAAAAGGCAGGAGAATGTACCAAGAAGACAAAAAATATACACGAAAGAGGTGACTGGAAGGAAAGGAACAAGGCCGAAACATAGAGAGTAATAGAAAAGATGAAATTTATTGCACATTATCTCCAGAAGGTGGGGATGCTATTATACTGACGGGCCCCCGGTATCCCCAGGGGATAAACAAGTTGTTGTTTTGAAAGCTTTGGAGTTTTGTTGAATAGGTTATTGCTGTTCATGCTTTGTCTTTTCGGTGAATCAAAGATACACCATTGCTTCTATGATTTTTTCATGTTGTTGAGTTACAGATAGAGAATTGACGACTTAAAGAAAAGTCACTGCAGGTTAATGATAAGTCATCGTGAGTCAATATAAGTCATGGTGAGTTGAAATAAGCCATGGTAGTTAGAATGAGTCATTGGAACTGAAGTATATTACAGATAAGTCATTGGTTGGTAAGTAGTCATTGGTGAAGTTAAAGATAATCACTGCTGAGATAAAGATAGTCACTGCTGAGTTATAGATAAGTCACTGCTGAATTAAATATAAGTTTGGAGTTTAAGATAAATCAGTGCTAAATTTGAAAGTAGATCATGGCTAATTAAAGGAAAAACGGCGACTTTTTACGCTTTTTTCCTTGGATTATAATTTCAAGATAAATCATTGCTGTCTTGTTTTGTTGCCTCACGGAGTGGAAGATGGCTAATGCTTTTTGTGTTTTGTCTTACTGCTGTGTTGAAGGTGAACAATGCGTTTAATGCATCATATCCTGATGTTGTGTTTAATGTTAATTTTGCGTTCTGTTTTTTTCTCTTTCATCCTGGTGTATTATAGGTTAATATGATATTTAATGTTTCACTTTTTCGTTTCATTGAAGGTAAATATTGTATTTTATGTTTTTATTGTCTTTGTTTTAAAGATAAACATTACGGTTTTGATTTGATATTGCTGCTGTGTTCTGTGTCAATCTTATGTTAAGGTTAACACATAGTGTTTTATGTTTACCATATTGTGTTTAAGATTGATAGCGTGTTATGCGTATAATTTGTGTTAAATGTTAATATAGTGTTTTCTGTTTATCTTATTTGTTAAGGTTAAATGCATTCTGATTACTTAAGTCATTGAGTACATACTTTTCTGATTTACCCTTAAGGTTCTATTAAAGGTAACATACATTTCTGATTTATCCCAAGATTCTATGAAGGTCAACATTGCATTTTCTGATTTACCCTTAAGATTCTATTGAAGGTCAACATTCATTTTCTGATTTATCCTTAAGGTTCTATAAAGGTTAACATTGTGTTTCTGTTATACATTGCTACTGTGCTATTGGTCAACATTGTGTTCAATCTTGTCGCGTTAAAGAATTTTATGCGTATGTTTTTGTTGTATTAAAGTGTTTCATGCTTGATCTTATTGCTGTGTTGTTGCGTTTATGCTGTATCTTATTGTGTTATCCAGTATTGCTGAGTGAAAGTCATTGTCTACCTTTTATGTTTTACAATTTTGCTGATAACAGAAAAGGATCGATGCGTTAAAGATGAATTAATGTTTATACATAGACTTCTTATTACCGAGTCCAACTTAACCTGTGCTTAAAATTATATACAATTCTTTTTGAAACAAAGATACCTTTTTGTTAAGTTACATTCAGTTGAATTTCATTGGGGCGCTTTAGTGAGTGGTTAAACAGTACAATTCAACCCATGGTTCCATGAAGTCGTGGGATCATTCCTCTGCGTCGGCGTGTGATGAAAAAGGGTGGGGATTTTTACGATCCCTCAGGCCGACTGTAAGTACAGACTTGCTACTTCCTTAATTCTGCTGAGATAACATCTTGCGCACACGTTAAATCCTTGTTTCCGATTTTCAAAAGAGTAGGCCATCGTGTGCCGGTGGGAACAGATGACAAAATTGACAAAAATACAAATGCACGGGGACTGGGTGTGAAAAAGAAAATGAGTGCTTATTCCATTATCCTCGATATAAAAGAATGAATGAATGAATAAATAAATCAACAATAAATATATAAATAAATAAATAAATAAATAAATAAAAAATTATTAAAAAATCGGTTCATGTAGATACGCATGCAGAAGATCGAATATACACGTTCTTCATACCAGCATTCGAAGAGCCACAGAAACACGAACAGACCCAGCATGCATCCTGTGTAAAAAAAAAAAAAAAGCTGCTCTGAAGTGGGAAAGTGTGGGCTGAGGCCAGCAGGCAGACCTCCTGTGGCGACGCGCTCTCCCCGGGGAAAGCAGCCCGAATTTCACGCGGAGAAATCTGCTGTGACACAAAGTGTATAAAGTACAATATAAAAAAAATTAAGTAAATGATTCATTAATAATTTGTCTTTTTCTCGGCAACAATTTACTTTTTAACATTGCACTCTTGTTTTCGGAAATTTCATCTTTGTCTCTACAGCATTCATCTTTTCTCAGCAATCATTTGTCTTTGGCTGAAACGAGAATCAAAATGTAAAAACACACAACAATTTGCTTTGAACTTTGAACTAAATTGAAATCTCTTTTGCGCGTTCACTTACGGGGTGGATACCCCGGGTGTGTAGTGTCAGGTTTTCTGTGCTTGTCACTCTGCAGGAGGTCTGCCTGCTGGCCGCAGCCCACACTTTCCCACTTCCTCAAAAGAGTAGGCCATCGTGTGCCGGTGGGAACAGATGACAAAATTGAAAAAAATGCAAAGGCATGGGGACTGGGTGTGAAAGAGAACATGATTGCTTATTCCAGTATCCTCGATATAAAAGAATGATGAATAAATAAATAAAATAAATAAATAAATAAATAAATAATGATGTGTAACATACGGGACTCGATTTATCTTTTCATCCGAAAAGCTAGCACCCAGACCACAACTCATGGTCTAGTGGATTGGGGGAAGTTTGCTTGTTTTACCATTTTGCTGGGTGCAAGATAAGTCAAACTTTTGTCATAGCTGAGCTAGTGTGTGTGCGTGTGATCTGCATGAATGAGCTTTGTTTTGTTGCTTTACAAGATTCAGCGTTATATACATTCCATACATCACCATCATCACCATCATCACCATCACCATCATCTATCAACCACAGCAGCAGCAAGCACAGCAGCAGCAGCAGCAGCATTATTAGCATTATCAGCATTATCAGCATTGTCATCAGCATCATCAGCATCATTATATCAGTATCATTATACTCATTATCAAAGTATTACACATTATTACATTGTCATTAGTATTATCAGGAAGGGAGGTGGCAGGATGGTTAAGACATTCGCCTGACAACAAGTAAACAGTAAGGTTCTGGGTTCGATTCCCAGCCTCGCCCTTTCTTCCCAGTTTGACGAGAAAAAAAATGAACTGAATGTCAGAGTCATTCGAATGAGACTATAAACCCAGGCTCCGTGTGCGAACGCACGCAGAACAGCTTGCGCACACGTTAAAATCCGGTTCCGCCTTTCGGAAGAGCAGGCCATTGTGTGCCGTTTGGAGCGGATGACAAAATTATAATAATAAAAAAACCAGCATGCACACAGGTGTCGTGTTTAGACACCATCCCTGAGGAAAAATTGGGAAGTTGGAGTCCCCAGGGTGGCTCGGGGCAGTATAATATGGCAATGTTCTGGCGGCTCCTGCGACGGCACTGGAACCATTCGTATGGGCGATTGCCTTTGCAATGGACCATTCCAGAGGCGTGGAGAGAGAGAGAGAGAGAGAGAGAGAGAGAGAGAGAGAGAGAGAGAGAGAGAGAGAGAGAGAGAGAGAGAGAGAGGGAGAGAGAGAGGGGGGGTCTGCTGCATAGGTAACAGCTTGTCCTCCATACTTACTTACCTAGGCTTTGCACTCTAAAGACTTAAGAGCGCAACTCCATAGTCTTCCGAGACTGATGGGTGCCTACTACTACTACTACAACTACTAGCATTATTAATAAACACTATTTCTGTTCTGTTTTGATTTTCATCTTTGATGTTACAGTAGATCGTCCTGCCACGACTTTCTGCTCCTTTTTCAGTTAAAATCAACACAGGATATTATATTTCTTCCTTCCCTGTTCCGCTAGTCAATGATGA
>CM060340.1:42090486-42095486 GCA_030674155.1 Stramonita haemastoma
ATTAACACTCCAAATATTGAATTATAAGAAATGAAAAAGATGTATCCCCAAAACTACCAAAACAGTCAGTAACAAATGAACGTGTTGAATACTGACTACGCTTCAAATAGTCTTAATGTACGTAGGAGAAATGGTACCTGATGATGATGATGATGTCGGTGACTTACACTTGATATCTGTTGCTTTGTTTTTTGTTTTTTTGTGTGTGTGGATATTTCATGCCTTACTCTTCTACAAAAAGAAAATTCAGGCGCGCACGAGTGTTTACACACACACACACACACACACACACACACACACACACACACACACACACACACACACACACACACACACACACACACACAACACACACACACGGAGGACAGATAGCCTAGTGGTCAGAACATTGCGCTGGCAATTTGACGACCCAGGTTCGAGTCCGGTCGAGGAAATTTTTCTCCTGGAGTAAACATCAGTGCTGACTCCACTCTCCACAAAAGTCCTTCGGATGAGACTTTAAACCGAGGCCTCGTGTACGAATGCAATCAGAACATCTTGCGCACACGTTAAATCCTGTTCCGCTTTTCGTAAGAGTAGGCCATCGTGTGGGGTGGGAACAGATGACAATATTTACAAAACTGCATACACACGGGGACCGGATGAAAAAAAGCACATGATTGCTTATTCTGTTATCCTCGATATAAAAGAAAAAAAATAAACACACACACACACACACACACACACACACACACACACACACACACACACACACACACACACACACACACACACACACACACACTCATACGCACACACACACGCGCGCGCACGGGAAGGCATAACCTAGTGGTCAGAACATTGCGCTCGCAATTTGACGACCCGTGTTCGATTCCCGCTCGAGGGGATTTTTCCCCTGGAGTTAACATCAGTGCTGACTCCACTCATCCCAAAAGTCCTTCGGATGAGACTATAAATCGAGAACCCGTGTGCGTACGCATGCAAAACATCTTGCGCACACGTTAGATCCTGTTCCGCTTTTCGTAAGAGTAGGCCATCGTGTGCCGGTGGGAACAGATGACAAGATTTACAAATCTGAATACAGACGGGGACTCGAAGTAACAAAGCACATTGGTGCTTATTCCATTATCTTCGATATAAAAATAATAGAATATAAAATTTAGAAAATATAAAATACACACAAACAGAAACAAGCAAACACACACACGCACGTATACGCGTGCGCGTGCGCACACACACGCGCACACACACGCGCGCTCATACTCACACACGCACTAGCACGAACATACACACCCACACATATTCTAACACCCACCCACCCACACACCCACACACACACCCACCCACACCCATCCACACACACACACACACACACACACACACACACACACACACACACACACAAACACACAAACACACATATAAACACACACACAAACAAACACACACGCGCGCGCACGCACACACACACACACACACACAACACACACACACACACACACACACACACACACACGCACACACACATTGCTTGTATTATCTATAAGCATATTTTTTTAAGGCTGTTGAAATCATGTTAACTACTTAAAGGTGGTGAAGTGTGTGTGTGTTTTTTTTTTTCTTTTTTCCATTTTTGTTGTTTGTTTGATTGTTAGGGCTTTTCTGCTTTGTCTTTTGTTGTTGTTTTTGTTTTGTTTTTGTTTTGGTTTTTTTGTTTTTCTTTTGCTTCTTTTCTTTAGATAGATGGCTTAATGAAAAGAAAGCAAATCGATGCTTATTGAATGTACGATCTGGGAAAAAAAAATGATTTGATTTGATTTGATTTCACACACACACATACAACCACACACCCACACGCCCACACACTCACACCCCTCCACCCCCCCACCCCCCGACTCCCCCACACACCCCCTTACACACCCCCTTACACCCCCCCCTCCTTCCCCCGACACACACACAAATCCAGGCAGGGATCACTTTCTAGAAAACAGAAGGCGACACTCTTGCCTGAAGCGCGCGCTGCAGAAGCCGTAGACGAGAGAGTTGACTGCGCAGTTCATGAAGTAGGACCTCAGGCCGATGTTGTACACGTTCAGCATGGCGCCAGACAGCAGCTGGAACTTCGCGGGGAACATGGCGCGCATGAAGATGACGACGAGGTGGGGGAGGTAGTTGACGATGAAGGTGGCGGTGAGCACGAACATCATGAGCGTGGTGCTGGAGGGGATGGCCTTCACCGTGCTCCGCTTCTTGCAGATCTGCACGCGGGAAGAGGAGGACTTGCCCCTGCCCCCTCCCCCGTCACTGTGGCCACTTCTGGACGTCAGCAGAGACTTGAGCAGGGAGGAGGACCGGCCCCCTGTGTGGCGGGAGTGGGACGGAGGGGAGTCTTCAGCGGGCAGGATGGTGTGGGGGTCTTCTGGCTGGGCAGGGTCGGCTCTGTCCTGGCTGCTGCTGCCGGCATGCAGGGAGCTGGCTGTCTGGGGTTGGTCAGGGCCGTCTTCTCTTGGACTTGGTGTCGGGAACAGTGCACTGTGCAGAATCTGTATCTTCTGCTTTGGCGGAGGAGGGTACCGTATCTGCTTCAGGAGGCTGGTGTTGCTTCTCTGCTTCAGCAGGCTGGTGTTGTTTCTCTGCCTCGTCCTTAGCAGTCTCGATGTGGACGCTGTCAAGAGCAGAAGGGGTGTTCAGGTCTTCAGTGTTTTCAGCTTGTCCATCTTTGGACACCTCCCCAGACGTGCACGTGGTGTTCATGCTGCAGGCGGAGAAACAGCCCTCGTCAGAGTCCTCCACAGAGGAGAGCGGGCCTTCGTAGTTGAAGTTCTGAATGGACAGGAGCAGCACCTGTTTCTCAGACCCATCTGCAGGCTGCTTCCCACGTTTCACAATGTTCGTGGCTGGGGAGGCGTTCCTCAGCGGGATCAGCTCAGTGCTGGAAGAGGTCTTGCCCTCAGAGTGGTGGGAGGAGTCGCGGACAGGCCCGGAGCTGGCGTCGTCCGCCACTTCGCGAGGCGGCTGACCCCCACGGGGAACAGGAGTGGCTCTGAGGACCTGGCCTGCCCCTGACGCCCGCTCCTGGTTCTTCCTGTGCTGCCACAGCCGCAGGGCGATGAAGATGTAGGACATGGTCATGATGCCCACACAGCTGAAGAAGGCCAGGCCCATGATGAGCGTGTAGGCCAGCGGGAAGGCGGTGTCCACAAACTCGTCACTGACGGAGCACGTGATGCCCGTGCTGTTCCCCACGCCCGTGGGCACAGACGAGGAGCCGTTCAGAGCGCCGAAGACCAGGGAGAGGGCCACTGACGCCAGCACGCAAATGCCCACGTACACTCGGATCGTCCTCAAAGAGCGCTGTTTCTTCAGCGGCATGCAGATCTTCTGGAAGCGGTCCGTGGCCACAGCCACCAGCACGAAGGCCGAGGTCAAGGTCAGGAAGCTGTTGAGGAACCGGATGCTCTTGCAGGGCCAGGGGAAGTCGAAGGTGAAGGTGAAGCGAATGTCGATGATCTCGCTGGGCAAGGACAGAGCGTTGGCCAGAAAGTCACACACGCTCATGGTCAGGACGTAAGTGCGCGTGGCGCTGGGTTTGAACCTTCGGTAGTACACGAGGAAGGCCACTGTGTTACCCACCAGACCCACCGCCATCAGCACCACCAGGTAGACGATGGTGGGCATCATAGACACGAACTTGGCCAGGTTTAACGCCTCCAGATCTACCTCGGTGCAGTTCTCCCTCCAGGTACAGGAAGAGTTGTCCTGGAGCCAGGCTGCAAAGGTGGCTGAAGTGACGTTGTCAGAGTCCCCTACACCCAGAGTGCTGGTCACGGCGGGGAGACTGGTGACCCCACGTGAAGATGTCGACACGGCTGTTGCTGTCCACTGTGATGACAAATCGGGGACATTGCTTCTTGAGCTCGTCACCAGTGACGCGAGAGAACTCGCTGTGGTAGAGAATTCCCTAGTGGCGGCATCCAGAGTGGCAGTTTGTGAACTGTTATCCGCCATTGTAGGCTGTTAATTTGTCACCAGTGCTTATAATGGTTTAAGCAGATCGGTCAAAGCTTCAGTCTGGTAGAAGGTTCAGAGGGACACCTTTCAGATCCTTCTGTTGTCTTCCCAACCAGGGTAGATAGTTATTCAAGTGCTTCAGAGCAAAAGATGTTCAACAATCAACGGGTTTATAATCAAGAAACTAGTCGTCGAACTGAAACTTGAATTTCTCCATGTTTGTCCCCCAAAATAAGGAAAGATTAGCTGCCGATTAGATTCCTCAGTATCGGGATCTGTAATCAGTGGCTGCTGAGGGATAGCCCAATGAAGTTCTATCTTTTCCACGGCATATACAGCCCAGTATTTATCATCTCTGGCCCAGTCTGTTGTTTACTACAGTAACTATCATCTCTTTTCCACAGTCTCCTCTTTCTGGGCTTTCAGCACTCTCTTGATCTTCTGCTTCTCTCTGTATCTGTTGCAAACCCAGACCCTGGAAAACAAAGCATTCACTGGGTTTAGAAAAATAAAAGCGTCTGTTGGTTCATTTACAAGAGAAAACAAGAAACACTTCAAATCTGTGTGTGGAAGAGGGCGTGTGTTCAAACACACACACACACACACACACACACACACACACACACACACACCACACACACACACACACACACACAACACGAATATATAGCCGCACGCACTTCTTAAACAGTACGTGTGTGTATGTACGATTTAAAATATATACATAATATTATTATATATATATATATATATAATTATAATATATATATAAATATATGAAAATGATAGAAAATAATATATAAATAATGAAGAGTAGAGAGAGAGGAGGAAAGAGAGAGAGAGAGAAGATGAGAGAGAGAAGAAGAAGAGCAGAACAGGACAGAGAGAGAAGAAGAAGAAGAAGAGACAGAGAGAAGGAAGAGAAGGGAGAGAGAAGAGAAGAAGGAGAGAGAGAGGAAGAGGAGAGAGAGAAGAGAGAGGAGAGGAAG
>CM060340.1:42102986-42107986 GCA_030674155.1 Stramonita haemastoma
CTGATTCAATTACGTTTGTTTAGCTTGTTTATTTCTTTTTCTTATTGTTGGTTTGTTTTGTTGGGGTTGTTTTGTTTTTCTGAGAGCCTGATGTGAAGAAGCCTATGGCTTATCCAATTCCAATCATCAAAATATTCGAGTTTCAAGTATCGAGATTCGAGATTCGAGTTTCGACTCCCCTCTCTCTCTCTCTCTCTCTCTCTCTCTCTCGCTCTCGCTCTCTCTCTCTCTCTCTCTCTCTCTCTCTCTCTCTCTCTCTCTCTCTCTCTCTCTCTCTCTCTCACACACACACACAAAGATGTACACATGCATATATATACATATTATTTATTAGATGCATATATAATGTCTATATTTACATGAGACAGACAGACAGACAGACTGCGACAGGCAGACATAGACAGATAAAGAAACAGATAGACAGACTGACAAAGAAAGAAACAGACAGACAGAGAAAGCGACAGAAATACAGAAAGAGGAAGATAGAGAGGTAAATACAGTCAAAAGTACATTTTTTTTCTTTTATGTTTGGCTGAGAGCTGGATGTCATGCAGCACAGCCCAGTTTCTGTTCGTTGTTCCTGGTTGCTGTGAGGAGGAAAATCCTGTTTGTTGCTGGTTGCTGTGAGGAGGAAAATCCTGTTTGTTGCTGGTTGCTGTGAGGAGGAAAATCCTGTTTGTTCCTGGTAGCTGTGAGGAGGGAAATCCTGTTTGTTGCTGGTTGCTGTGAGGAGGGAAATCCTGTTTGTTGCTGGTTGCTGTGAGGAGGGAAATCCTGTTTGTTGCTGGTTGCTGTGAGGAGGGAAATCCTGTTTGTTGCTGGTTGCTGTGAGGAGGGAAATCCTGTTTGTTGCTGGTTGCTGTGAGGAGGGAAATCCTGTTTGTTGCTGGTTGCTGTGAGGAGGGAAATCCTGTTTGTTGCTGGTTGCTGTGAGGAGGGAAATCCTGTTTGTTGCTGGTTGCTGTGAGGAGGGAAATCCTGTTTGTTGCTGGTTGCTGTGAGGAGGGAAATCCTGTGTGTTCTCTGGCCTGTGGCATCTGCCCCAGTGATGCAGGAAGTCAGGTTCAGAGGGAACAATTGTTTTTGATTTGTGTCCATCACTTTAGGGTGGGACATTGGGGTCAAAAAACCTGATATATTTTGTTTACCAGTTCAGATTACAAGTTGTAGCATTAGTTGTAAGAGCCTCACTTGTAAAGCTTTTTTGAAAAAAATAACCACGGATTATTTGAGTTGGTGCACTGTTACCACGGAAGCAATTCAATATGTCCTCCAAAACTAATTGTTTCAAACGTCCATACCTTTTGTACCTATATTAAGTACGTGACACCTGCCTGACACGTGTGTTTTACACCTACATTCTTTTTTTATTTATACAAGGAAATACCCATAATATTTGCTTTTAGCCATTTTTATACTTAGAACGTTTGATTTTGGCCACCTTCATACTCGTCATTACCCTAAGTCGAAGCAGATTTTTCTGCATGATAATCGATTTGTTCTCCCCTGGGGAGAATGCGTCGCCACAAGAGCAGCGCCATCCGTTATTTTTGTATATTTCCTTTCTGCATATGTATTTGTTTCTATATCAGAGAGGCTCTTTTGTACATAATTTTGCTAGAGACAAATATCTTGCTGCCGTGGTTTGTTTTACAGCTCAATGCGTGTTGCACACGGAACCTCATCCTAAAGACTAGCACCCAGACCAGAACTCAAGGTCTAGCGGATGGCGGTAGAATTTCTGGCACAAACGGAGATCGAATCCACAGTTCTCGCTATTTAGGCAGGTGCGTTATACCTCTAGACCCCCTACCCACCCGCATTAGTCAGTGAAAGATGGACTGTAACCAGATGATAGAATCACTATTTTATCATCAGGGGTATTTTCCATGACTTGGTTGTAAAGACGAGTAAGTTGAGATATAAGTTAGCGATTTGATAACACGCCACTTCCGTATGTTTTGGTTGAGGGTTGTTAGCCGATACTGGAGAGATTGTAAGGGCAGATGCATTTGATTCTTTGCTGTTTGTTGAGATAACAGAGTATTGGTGTTGGTATATGATATATTATTATTGGGACGGGATAGCTCAGTGGTCAGAGCACTCGCTTTCCCCGGCCAATGCTAAACAACATCGAACGTGGTTAACAACTGGATGGGTGACCGTTTGCGCGCCTTAGTTTCAATACAGTCCCCCAGTTCGCCCAGCTGTAGATGGGTACCTGCCCTCTTTAGGGTCAGGAAAGGTAAAGTAGCGAGGGAGAGAAGATAGGCTCCGCCTGCAATATGCTGGCCCCTGGAGAAGCTGAGTTCTCTGATGCCTCGCTCCCCTACAATCACAAAAGCGATGAGAACTCCTTTACCTTTTATATGCATAAACATTGCCGTAAACCATTGCTTGCTGTTGAACTTTTTTGTGTATTTATCATCTTGACTTTTAGACAGCAAAAACTAGACCCTTTGAAAATTTGTAAATACCTTGCTTTTCTTTTTAAACTATGCAAACTACAGTTTGCAATGCCTGTAGATAAAAAGACTGACACATTGCTGAATAAATCATTAAGCTACACTTGTGGCGACGCGCTCTACCGGGGAGAGTAGCCCGAATTTCACGCAGTGAAATCTGCTGTGACATAGTGATAATTTATTTTATAAAAACAATTAGTAAAATATCCATTTGTTCATGTATTTACTTATCCATTCATTTATAAACCATTATTGTCTATTATTATTCATTTATACACTTCTCCATTCCTTCATTCCTGCAGGACTGCCATGAGAAGACGAATGACGAAGAGGGAAAAGAAACAGCGCCCTTCATGACTCAGGGGACGCAACCACCAACGGCTTGAGTAACCTCGTCTACCTCCCTTGTGTGTTGCATTGTTTGGGAAGAGGGCAAAACTAGTGACAATACTCTCCAAAACTATGGAAAAGCTACAATAATAAGCGCTCTTATTATTATTATTATTATTGTTATTATTAATTTATTTTTTATTATTTAAAAAAAAAATTCTTCTGTGTTTATGATCCAAGGGACTCAACCATCAACGGCTTGAGTAGCCTCGTCTACCTCCCTTGTGTGTTGCATTGTTTGGGAAGGGGGAAAAACTAGTGACAATACTCTCCAAAACTATGAAAAAGCTATAATAGTAAGCGTTGTTATAATTATTATTGTTTTTTAATTCTTCTGTGTTTTATTGTTGCTGTGGTTTTATTTATATAAAATCTGGAAAAGCTAGAAAAATAAGTGTTATTTTTATTTTGCTGTGTTTGTTGTTGTTTTTATTAATTTTTGATTTTGATTTTGTTGTGTTTTTTTTTGTGTGTGCTAAATATGTGTACATGCATGGCATGTTATCAATCTTGTTCATTCTCTTTATTATTGACTTACTAATCATGTAATCATTGTTTACTTATCCAAATCAAAAAACGAGAAAAACAATAAAATGTTTGTTTTAAAACATTAATAATTCACCAAACCCTATTATCTATGCAGAGGGGAGAGAGAGGAGAGGAGAGAGAGAGGAGGAGAGAGAGAGAAGAGGAGAGAGAGAAGGAGAGAGAGAGAGAGAGGAGAGGAGAGAGAGAGAGAGGAGAGAGAGATGAGAGATGAAGAGAGAGAGAGAGAGAAGGAGGAAGAGTCAAGCGAAATTAAGATCAAATCAAAATCATATCTAGAATTGTCAGAATAGAGCAGAAGATCTTTTGTCTTTGAGTCTTTTGACGCATAAGGTTCACAAACGCAAATCCTCGCTCTCTCTCTCTCTCACACACACACACACACACACACACACACACACACACACACACACACACACCATTCAAGATACATAGAGAGAGGCAAGGCAAGGCAAATTCTTTTATTCGAAGGTAATAGATAAGCACGCGTGTGCTTTTTTACATCCAGTTCCCGCCCTTTTCAGGGATAACAAAGATCAAAAGATAACCTCAATTAAACAACAATTATAAAGATCCAAATACCAAGAGCAAGAAACCAAACCAAGTATCAAACAACAGGTAGGAAATAAGACCGAGATACAATATTAAGGTAATTATATAAAAAGGCACTCATTCAGAAACGAAAATAAGAAGTAAGAATCAATGATGACTTTGATTTGAATAATAAAAAGCGCAATAATTAAAGAGTTAACATGAGAATATGATGTGGGTAATTGACTTAAAACATCAATCCACAACCATCTATGATCAAAATAAGTCCCATAAAACATAACATTTTGATAAAAGGGGAGAAAATAACATAACAAAAAACCTCCACAAAAAACACCAACAAAACCACAAAAAATCACACACACACACACACACACACACACACACACACACACACACACACACAACACACACACACACACACACACACACACACACAGGTTTGCCTGCATGTCATCAATAAACTTCGTTCTAAAGGAAATATGCCTTGGATTTTAGAGAAAATCACGTAGCCGAACACAAGAGGAATCTATCGCCTGTAGGGTACATATTTTGGTCCATATAATACACTAACACCTCAATCTTATGGTTATGGTCATAAGATCACATTCATAACCATATCCTAATCATGATGGACATAGTTATTCAGCTTACTTAATGGATCATTAATTGGGTTTACACAATATCAATTACATTTAATACACATGATTATTAAAATAAGAGAGTACAAAATATGAACAGATTTCTCAATATGGAAGGCAAACATTTTTAGACAATAGGTGACACATTCAGAGAGAGAGAGAGAGAGAGAGAGAGAGAGAGAGAGAGAGAGAGAGAGAGAGAGAGAGAGAGAGAGAGATGAGAGAGAGAGAGAGAGAGAGAGAGAGATCAAATGAAATCAAACCAAAATTTTATTTTCAGATGGTACATTGAGTAAGCGGTAAATTTGCTTTTTTTCATCACGCCATATATCTAGGAACCTCCCCCCCCCCCCCACACACACACACACGACCCATACAAAAACAAAATACCCCCCCTAAAAAAAAAAAA